>JAAEAF010006125.1:0-75148 GCA_011037195.1 Triatoma infestans | reverse complement strand
GGGTATCAAGTGCTGTAGTGAGTTTTATGTTCTTTAGTTACACATCCATTCAAGCAAAAGTTTTAAAATTCAATCCACCAACCCGAAGTGCAACTTCGACGTTTTTTTTTAGTTTTTGCAATTTCTTCAAAAACTTCTCTTTTTTTTAAACTTAGTACTTTTATTTCAATATTTTTTTAGGGAAAATAGATTGATGAGCGTTGACTTTGGCTTTCCTCTAAACTGCCATTTTTATAACCGTTGAAGATCATGAAATTTCGGAAGAAAAATTTCTGGGAGGTGTGCTTTACATTTAAAATAATGTCAACTATCAAAAGCAGGTGGCAGCACATCAGTACTCAGTGGCAACTGAAACTTAGCGAAATTTCCATATGTGAAGAAATTTGTCACTTGGAGTTATAAAGAGTATTGTTATAGGAAATACACGTTTTGAACTACTATTGAACACGAAGCCAAGGCTTTTAGCAAATGGTCTGTAGGTGTGTGTGAGTGTGAGCAGATCTCAAAAAAGAAAAAAGCAGGAAGCTCAAAGTTGGTCCGTTTTTTTTTTTTAAGTTTATCGCATTTTTTGAAAAACATCTGCAATGACTTTCGGTAAACTCCGTACACTAATATCTGTCACTTTTATTTGAAACATTTTCCCTGGAAAATTGATTTTTGGGCGGGAACAGCAGCGCTCCTCTAAAGTAGGGAACAGCAGCGCTCCTCTAAAGTACCGCTCTATTGTTAGTGTATGGTTCTCCCACCTACATAATATCAGCATTTATTAGATATATTGTGATTATCAATACTTGTAATTTTCCGTGTATAAGTTAAGCTGACAACAGCATTAAGACGGAAACACATCACTTTTATTCGATACATTTTGCCAAAAAAATTGATTTTAGAGGATATCAATTAATTATCAATCAAATTAATTTTTGGGGCTATTTCAATTAGTTTAAGTTTAAATTTAAAATGCACAGTCTTTGATGGTTTTGACCGAAGATGCTCAACTGCCCAGGTATGCAAGTATAAACCTCACCACCTTATTGTAAACGTTACAGTTTTCAAGAAAATTTGTTAATTTAATAAATTGGGCCAGTGGCTAGCGCATTCACTTTTGGGGCGAGATTTCTGGATTTGATTCCCTGAGGGTAAAATCGATACAGCATTGTAAAAAAAGTGGGAAGCTACAATTGGTGGCATACGTAGGTAGCGGCGAGGGAACCTCGGCGCGCTTACCACACATCCCCCAGCCAAAATCGTATATTAATTAAAAATTGAATTAAATCACCTGGTTACTAATTGCATCTCTTTTAAAAAACCATATGGTTTTTTTAAGATCATTTTTACACAGAGAGAGAGATAGGAAAGGTTGTGTTTATAAGTTTAGTTTAATTTGGACATTTTGGACAATAATAATTAAGCGGCGTTTACACGATCAATATTATTGTCAATACCAGTATTGACAATATTTCCATCAATACTCATACTAACCACTATCAATATTTCATTACCTTACACGATCAATATTATTGTCAATACTACTTACTATTTCTGCCACTAGGAGAGTGTATTTACGTGTTTATACTCATCAGTTTAGTTGTTTTTTTTTAACCTTTTAAAAAATGAATAATCGTTCTAAAGCTTGCGTAGCTATTATTTTGGCCCATGGTTATAGTTAGCTCTTTACCCTGCTGCTCACTTTTTTAATATTGTATAGAAAACTCAAGGGGGACAGCTCTAATGTTTCTTATTTAAATTACTTCCACTATCGTTCACTCTTAATTAATTCCTTTATAAAACATCGAAAATAAACATTTATCCTAATGATATATTTAATAAAATATAATTCTGGCAATTTTGTGTTGCATGTTTTAGATACATTTATTTTTTATTAACACCTTAGAAGGCAAAATACTAAATCTTTATCTAACATTCCACCAAAATCAGGCATAAACAAGGAAAATTGTTGGATTGACTTTTCATGTAGACATGTAGTGATTTAATATGCCCTACCATTCGGAAGGAAAGTTAGAAGCCTATTTTCTCTCTATATTAAACAGCATGGCATATAAAAACCCTTTTTGAAACAAAAAATTAAATTAACTGCGAAACACTCATACGATTTTTCTAATAGTGCAATTGTCAGAGTTCAAACTGAATGTTTTCTTAAAATGGAAATTTTAAATTAATTGGGCCAGTCAGCTTTCATATATTATAGGAGATGTTCATTACATAGAATTCTTTAACCTATTATAATAGTATCGCTTTTGTTTTGTACAGGTTAGTTGCAACGTTCGATAAAACTATTGAACTGACCAATAATATTGTCGATATCCCCTCCAATTCTCAGTATTGATAGAAAATCTGAATTTCATCAATACTCTTGTCAATACCGACCATCAATACATTTTTTTCACTTTACACGATCAATATTATTGTCAGTACTCTAAAGTATTGTCAATATTATTGATCGTGTAAACGCCGCTATAAACCCGCAGGGATGAGTGATTTTCTTCCTATTAATTACTCCTTAGCAGTTGTTTAATCTAATGATAATGCTCATAATAATAATATGTAATGTCATTCTCTATCTATTTTGATGTACATGAGTGTATATTTATTGAATTCTATTTGAGATTAACCAATATATGTTTGAACAGATTTTTATTGTGAGAGTTAGAGAATAAACCTTCTGAAAACAAACAACTGTTTTTTTGTTGTTGCTTACCCGAACCCCACCGTCTTCACTGAGTTTTCGGAGCAGCCTCAGGGCTTTACTATAGACGTAACACGGACCATCTAAAATTGCTGACCGTACATACAGTTTTTGAGAAATTGTGTTCAATGACTATTGAATTTATGCTTTACTTTTATTATTTCGACCAAATTATCTTCTGCTTTTAATTGAAACAAATTAAACACTGTTTACAATCCAGCTGTTATCGCAGCCCAGTAGACTATAAAAATTTAACTTAATTTAACTTAAATACATTTTAACGTAACAAAAACCAATTTTCTGTGCTTACTAAACCGCATACATATGAAGGCACTGGAGTTCACCCGCGCTTAAAGCGCTCTCCCTCTGTGGTCTGTTTCTTATTTGGGCCGTGCCAAGCTAGACCTTAGTTAATATTAGTAATTTTTTTGGGGGGGCATTCTCACCCCTTAGTACTCGATATTCCTCGCACCCCTATCCTTAAACTTCAATTAAAAATAATATTTACACTCATTCAAACTCACATTCATCTGGCTGCCGGGGTAGCCAATCCCGGCTCAGAGCCACCCCTCCAAGAGATAGTGGCTCCCAATAATATTAGTAAACTTGTTTTCAAGCTGAAATTCATAAAATGACTGACTTAGGTTACCCTTTTAAGTCTTCCTTTGAAAATTTGTTTTGCCAAAGTAATGAAGGAACAAAAAAAAAATATTTTAGGGAAATGACGTCAACAATAACAAAAAATGTAATAAATGTAAACGTTACTATGAAATATTGGTATTTGGACAATTTTATAACTATTGGCAAGTTGTAAAATACTTATCGTGGACCAAATAAAAGTGTAATAAAACAAGAAAAGGTCATCCAGCCACTAACTTATAGGACACGAGTATCATTTTGGAAGTAGATATATCTGATTGAATTGTGGACCAGAATTCTGTTATATTCTAAATCTAGTCTTCTTTTAACGGCTAGTCAGTTTGGTTTGTAACAAAAGAGAACTTTTATAGAGCAAAAGGATATAAAATTTAATTTTCCGAGTGGTCGATTTAATCGTTTCAAGACCGACAATATTTTCACGAGAATATAAGTTTTGAGATCTCCTAAGCAGGACATTTTTATTTTCTCTTCCTTTTAATTAGAAGAAGTATTGCGATCGCGCCAGATTTTCGAAATGGAATTTTCACCGGAAATACATGTTTTGAGGCTCCGGGAATACGAAAACATGTATTTCGCGAAAGGTCTGTATGTGTGTGTGTGGGGGGAAATAGATTTTTTGGTGGGGTTGCGTTGGGGGGGGACATTAGGGTTATACTTTCCTCTAAACTACCACTTCGGTTTTATGTATGATTTTACCTTCTATATAATATTAATTCACACTATATGTGTTGATAGAATCCAAATTTGAAGAAAATCGGTTTACCGGAAGTGCGATTTTACAGATTAGGAGTTCAAGTGGATACAAGTGGATTTTTGAGTTTTTTGGAGTTTTCTGGAAAATATTTACGATTTTGTCAAACTTGGAGCGCTTGCTGCATAGATAGGAATGTATCACTTTTATTTGAAACATTTTTCTGAAGAAATTGATATTAGAGCGGTATTGGAGGACTGTCAGTTAGTTTAAATTTAAATTTGCCGAAGCTTTCTTACTTTTTACAAATAGCCTTTACATAAGGCCGCTCAGGTATACCAATAAAATTTCCACCACCACTTTTATTGCCAGTCCAACCAAACATTGTAATGTTGCAATTTTAAAGCAGATTTCTTAATTAAATTGTATTAATTAGAACAAGAGAATGTCGTGTGAGTCTAACATACCAGATTTTTTAGTTTGCGAATATTCTGTATATTGTACGTACTCAGCAATGATAATACAGATATGTATGTATGGTAAAAACGGACTATCAGGCATAATAGTTTCTTTTAAAAGCCGGAAGGGCGATATTACTGAATACGAAAAAATGTTTGCAGTTTACAATTTTCTGATAACGGTTACAACGATAGTCTTCAAAATTTATATTGAATAATTTATAATGAATTTATATTAAATAATTTATAATTTATAATGAATGAAATAAATTTCTAAAAAATTTATGTTAAATCGGTTGTATTTATGAGAAAGTAAAGGACCAACTTACTGACTAAATTTGCATAATTTAACAAGTATCCTAACTATATAAAAACTTATAGAAAGCGATCGAGGGCTAGTAATAGCGACCGAACATCAGAATAATGGCGCTAAATAGAATCAGTTGTTGTCCTGCAGCCTTTTGTAAAATACCGTCTGTTGCACTTGAATACTGCTAATTTTTTTTTTTTATAATGGCCTTGCATCAGATAATCTACATTACTCAGGAAGAGAATACTGCATACAGGGGGGCTCTACCTTTTCGTCTAGGATGGCTTCGTAGTGGGAAAGTAGTTGTCAGTAGTGTATATGAATAGAAAAGTAGTATCTGGCCTGTGTGCTACCCCACTATAATATCTATAGACCTAGTAATTTTATTTATATCATTTTCCTGCGAAAAATTCATTTTAAAAGGGTGGGGGTAGCGACAATGCAAAGTTTTTTCTCTAATGTGCCATTTAAGTATAATGCCCAAATTTTGTGAATTGAAAACTACGCAAGTTGCAATAACAGGAACTTGTGTTAGTGTTTCCATTGCCATATGTGTTGTTCCTTTGGCATCGCCCTCGATCTTATAAAAAATTAATTGAAGAAATTTGAGAAAATCCTCTCTCATCTTTTTGTTCGTAATTTCAGTAGAAGTAGAGCTGAAATTAATTAATATTTCGCTTCATCGTCATTAGTGAAGGACAATGATGTCGGAGGGGGTGGAGACATGCATAAAGAAAATCCCCTTAAACTCTCATTTTCCTGGAATGGAGAGTGGGGGAAAAAGCCATGTAAAAAAATGAATAGTGAATGGCAAAAAGAAAAGCTGTTCTTAATGAATTTCCATTTTTCTAAACAGCAATTAAAACGCGCGCAAAACAAGCGGACAATCTATTCGGCCAGGGAGGTACAGTTGAATTCATTCTCGAACGTTGAATGTAAATGCGTATTTTATGAGTGGTTGGGCAACTCGGCCTGCCACACATGCACATAGATATCACGCACATACACATTCACGTTGCAGGTGACCTTTTAGAAAAAACATCTCTTCCACTGACTCTTAAACAAATTTGCCGGGGTTCTGTTTGAAGAAGGAAATGTAAATTTACCTCCCCCCCCCACTTACATCTCAATCGTCAAAAGACGTAAAACGGTTGAACTGTTTTTTTTTAATCAATAATAAACAACGTCATTACTTTCAACCATTTCTTTTGATTTTTTTAAAAATTTGTTATCTAACTTGATTATTTAGTAAATTTCTGTTAGTTTGTAATTTTTCAATTGATTTTCAAAAATATAAGTGGTTTTCATTGATGTAATTGCAAGTAGAGTTTGCAGTCATCGTGGACTGCAATGTAGGCATTGATTATAATGACAACCTTTTACAGCGGATCCCTCCCCATGCTATACGTTTTATACAGCCTCTAATGTGAGATGATTTACATCTGAAGTTGGTGGTATCACATGTAAAGTGAGGGTTTATATCTCAGACAATCGTGGCCAGATGATGGGATAATAATTATGGTTACATTTAAGTCTACAGATTGTGCTGTAGGATTCTCTATTTGTAATGTTATTCTTAAAAAAACCATAATTTCTTTGAATGTGCGACATATAAAATTCTCATTTCCTAGATTGATTGTTTAAAAATTATTATACAATTTTTACAATTATTATTATTATTTTTTTTTTAATTATTGGCATTAGCTCTCTCGGCCATAGCCATGTACAATCTTTCAGTTTACTGATCTAACAGTCTATCAGAGCTACAGCTAATATTTATTATCCACAATCTTAATCAATAATAAGCGAACTTACAGTCATCAAACTAATTCCATAAACTAAGGGGTGGGGTGGAGTACTCGATACTCCTCACACCCCATTATACTTAAACCTAAATTATAATTAATTTTTGTCAAAATGTACGCTTCAAAGTTTGTTATTTGCGAGTTTATTTTCCTCTTAATTTTTTATATTTTTATTTTGCAAACCCTTATAAATTCAAATATAGCATCCACAGTCTCTTCTGTTGGTTCTATTAATATACTTTTATAATAAAAAGGTTATCCAACTGTTAGGATAGCTTACTAAACATCTTGTTTCTCTCCTCTTCGTATCTAGGACAAATCATGAAAATATGCTCCAAAGCTTTCAGACATTTGACATTGGCTACAATTCGGGGAGCTCTCTATATTAATTTTATTTAAATATTCCTTACACAAGCCATGGTTTATCCTAAGACGACTCATGGTGCGAGCTTTATTCTTTTGAACTGCCGATTTTCCATACCAGAGCTTCTTTCCAACTTTAGGGTTAATTGATTTGTAAAATAACGCTTTTCTCTCCGAGGTATACTCATTTTGCCATTCGTTAAGTAAGGAGTACTTGATCTCGGGGTACAAGTCTGTAAAAGGGACTTTCACATATAACATTTCGCCTTCTTCTACGGCTCTCTTGGCTAAACAATCTGCTCTTTCATTCCCTTTGATCCCAACAAGAGCTCTTATCCACATCAATTTGATGGTGCTCCCCTCTTCTTTCATAACATTAAAGATATCAATTATTTCCAGCAAAATGTGATTTGTCTGCATAGATATTTTCATATTTTCTAAAGAGACTGTGGCACTTTGGCTATCTGTTAATATAATCGCATCCTTAGCAGATATAGATTTTAGATATTTCAGTGCTATTATCTCGTAAGTATAAAAACTAATTATATCTGTTAATTTATATATTAATTCAGTTTCACTTTGTGGATCGTATATACTACATCCACTTTTTTCATTAATTATAGATCCGTCTGTATAAATTAATCTAGCTGTAGGCCAATTAGCTGCAACCACTCTTTTTGCTCAACACTTGAGCAACGTCTTTACACCTCACCCAGATATGACAGATGATTTACACACATCAGAAGTACAAACCGAACTGGATGTACCTCTTCCTCTCTCACTGCCGCCTAAAGCATTTACTCCCTCAGCATTTATCTCCCTCAGAAGGGAAATCTCTACCTTCTAGAAAATCTCCCGGCTATGATCTCATAACTTCTGAAATTCTTCATCAACTTCCTAGAAAAGCTCTTATCTACCTAACATATATATACAACTCTGTCCTTCGTACTACATACTTTCCAATATTGTAGAAGTACTCCGTGGTACGGATGATCCCGAAACCTGGGAAACCCGCACATCTTCCTTCCTCCTATAGACCTATCAGCTTACTTCCGACATTAGGGAAAGTTCTTGAGAAACTACTTCTAAAGCGCATCAGCCCCATATTTGCCGAGCTTGGTGTTGTGCCTAACCATCAGCTTGGCTTCAGAAGGAAACATAGCACAATTCAACAGTGTCACAGAGATCGCTTCAGCCTTGGAGAGAAAACAGTATTGCACGGGGGCATTTTTAGATGTTACCCAGGCTTTTGATCGCGTGTGACATCCTGGTTTATTGTTCAAACTAAAAAAATGTCTTCCCTCTACCTATTTTCTCATCCTGCGTTCCTATCTATCAGAAAGGTTCTTTCAGGTCAGCCGTGGCACAGCACTCTCTTCCTTTTCATCAGTGGGGGCAGGGGTGCCGCAGGGGAGTATTTTGCTTGGTCCCGTCCTTTTCACAGTGTACACATCAGACATACCTACAAATCCCTCCACACTACTTTGTACATATGCAGACGACACAGCCATACTCGCAACAAGTGCAGACATCACATCAGCTTCACACAATGTACAGACACATTTAAATACAATAGAATCATGGGCAAAAAAGTGGCGAATTAAAATGAACCCACAAAAATGCCAACATGCCACATTTACTCTCCGGCGGGGCTCCTGTCCTCCAGTCTTCTTCAATCACAATCCTCTCCCTGTAACAGATCTGGTGCGCTACCTTGGGCTCTTCATTGACAAAAGACTCACGTGGAACCCGCACACAAGACTTAAAAGACAAGCACTGACTAAAAGGGCCAAACTTCTTTACAGACTTATCGGAAGACGATCCAAATTACCTACAGAACTCAAAAGACTGATATATATTTCTGTAATCAAACCAATTTGGACTTACGGACTTGAATTGTGGGGTTCAGCTAAACCTACAAACTTACGTACCATTCAGACATTCCAATCTAAGCTACTTCGACAGATAGTTGATGCTCCTTTCTACGTCTCAAACCTTACGCTCATAATGACCTCAACGTTCCTTTCGTACAACAACTTGCCAAGACAAAATATCATAAACTGCATACTACTCTCTCCTTTTGCTCTAATCCTTTTGTACAATGTCTAGCCTCCACTACCATCCCTGACAATCCCCCTCGCCGTTTGAATCGCCAGTGGCCCCGAGATTTCCTTCCCCTGAGATTGATCAGTGCTAATGGTATCCCGTAGATAGTGCTACCGCTGGGTAGTTTCTCCCCTCCTACCTTCTCACAACCTACAGTTTCATTATTCAACTTCCTATTTGCTTATTGTATATATGTAATACAGATTGTAAATTTCTAAATAAAAAAAAAATTGAATCGTGGATACTCATTTAAGAAAAAATTTAAGAATTTAAGAAAAAATTCAAGAATTTAAGAATTTAAGAAAAAATTTGAACAATAATTGTACTCTACAAAAACAAATTTTAGAATATGTTTGGTGGTTGCCAGGTAACCAAATGGTTTATTTTAGCGGCATAGTCTTTACCGCCAAAAATTCCCCACGTTGTGTGTGACCTTCACTCACTCTCTACTACTTTAGATTTCAAAAGTGCAGCTTCTTGTGGTCTCATCTATGTTTTAAGATACCGTTTTCAAGAAAATCACCGTGCATTTTCATGAAAATCACTTTTGCAAATGGAAAGCAAGTGGAGGTTTGCACCATTAGCTTTCAAGGTGTAACGACTTCAAGAGGCTATAGGGCTCTAAACGACGGTTTCTAGCAAACCACTGACAGGTCTCAAGCCGGAAACTCAAGTGTTTCTATATTTTTGTTGTGAATAAGTAAACCATTGAACCGAAGCTTCTATTTTTTTTTTAAATAATTACAGTATAAATACTTAGTCTGGTAAAACGGAGTAAGACGGACCCCAACATGGCCGACACCAAACTACGATCGGCTGTTCACCCCGACTCTTCCTACACTCACATGCTACGTGCGATTAATTGTAATTGTTATTGTTGAATAATTGTATTAATAATAATAATTATACCTAACAAATAATTAAACCTAAGAAAAAAGCGACACGCGCCGAGCAACATACCACAAGGTGGTGTGGAAAATGTTGCAAGAAAAAATGAATTAATTACTTTTAGCAGTAAATAAATAATTTAATTATGAATTAATATATTTGACTACTTTCAGTAGGTGTAAGGAAAAGATGGAAGAGTGGGATTTAGCAGGTTACCCGTAGGTAGTGGTCCGACCATGTTGGGGTCCGTCTTACTCAGAATAACCTAGTCTTAAGTACTGAAACTATACTGCTATTAAATTCAGCTGTTTACTTCATGTTTACATAAACACGAGTTACACACATCTCTCAGCTGAAATTTTAGTATCCATCAACAACTATCGTCTGCGCAGTATCTCAACTTAACATAAGGGGGAGTCCATTTTTATTAAAATTCAAAATATTTTAATTCAATTTTTATTCAGTGCATCTTCTCGCGTCTGTACTTTTTTCTTTATAGTTCTTTGTTCCCGCATCTGGTTTCGCTTAACTTTGGGTGTTCGAGTTCACGACTCAAACGAATATGTAATATTGTTCGATATAATAACCCTTCTGAATATTCATCATTTTTTCAGAAATTTTGAGTACGTCAAAGAAATTCACTAATAAGAGAGCAGATTAGTGTGGGGGGGGGGCGTAGTGTTTGTAAAACGATTCAAGTGGTTAACGGTTTGGAAAATCAGTTATTCTTAAATAGTGAAACTGAAAAAATGATCGCCCTTTATACTCGCATGTATATGTGCTCTTAGTAAACCAAAGTAAAATAGTTGGCGTAAAGAACCGAAAAAAGGAAAGGAACTCAATATTGCCACAGTTCCGGCTGATAGTTTTACTGAAATCTGCGTATTGATCGAAATATCAAGTTTTTGAGGTTCCTTTCATTTTGTGTTTTTGAGTTATTTTAATCATTCTCCATTTATCCCTCTCACCACAGAGAGATAGAGAGATCATTTGATTCACTGGCTCCCCTCCCCACCACTAATCACGTTTCCTCCAATTCTGCATTTTTGCTAGAACCGTATATTGCACTGGAATAATACATATTAAGAGATCGAGAGCGTTGATTGAATTTCATTTGAAGAAAATCGGATAACCGGAAGCACGATTTTTCAGAATAGGTTTTTGAGTTTTTTGGAATTTCTCGAAAACGGTTACAATGATTTACTTTAAACTTGAAATGCTTGCTGCATAGATAAAATCTGTTGTGGTGGTTGGTTTCGCAGAGCTGGAAAGCATCAGAGACATTTTCCGTGATGGCCTGCTTCATTTTGTGGTCATCGACCGGTTTCGGGCGTTCGCCTATCTTCGGGTTGCGTTTTTCAGACAGTGTGACAACACAGACTTGCACAGAGCAAATTTAGCTTACACACTGACTGTCGATACAAGTAGTAAGGAAAAAGTAAAAGCGAATAATGGTATGTATCTCACTTTTAAATGACCAAATCCAATATATGTGACCGAAGTTATGACACTATCTCCAGGAAAACTACCATTGCTGACGTAGCAGGAGCTGGTAGCATATAAATACTCCCACCGGCCAGCAGGCAGTCAGTTCTAAGCTCACCACCGTACAGTACAGTTCGAAGTTGTCTATAGTATTAACCAGTGCCTTAATTTATTGTAATCATTATTGTATTGTAATTTTAAATAAATCTCTTTTTAAAAAGTCAACTCCGGGTTGTTGAACCATAAGAGGCGCCCGCGAACAGGGACTGCGAAGGCTTATAAGTCAAATAGTGCGACCACTTTTGTCTCACGTGCGACCATTTGTCTCACCACATCAAAGAAGACTTGAAGCTCCCACATCAGTGGCTTGTTCGCAGTACTCGACCCACAAGAACCAGGACCATCCTCAGACGATAAAAGAAAAGCAAGCTGGCGAGTCAACAACGCTTCTAAACTGTAAGTAGCTCATCTGTCCTTAAACCCTCTAAATTAATCATTCCTAAAGAAACCATCCCTGAAATGGCCCAAATAAATTATAAGATCTCCAAAGAAGACTATGACTACATCCCCTACTTTGACGGAAAACCCTCTGAGTTAGCATTCTTTTGCGAAATTGTTGAGAGTGCATTCGCCACAGTTTGTGCAGAAAATATAATTGAAAGAGATTATAACCATAATATTCTCTTCATAAAAGTTAAAAGTAGATTGCTAGGGCCCGTTAGAAACATGCTCCTCTCACATAACGTAGACCATCTGTTAAATTTATTAAAATACTTGAAAGAGAGTTTCGCCGACTCGAGATCTTACGAGATACTCAAAGATGAGATTCTACAAACTAAAATGCATGCTAGAGAGTCTCCCATTGACTTCGTCAATAGGATACAGGAACTACGTAATTTAGTTTATATTAGACTTAAGCTAGACGGACTTACAGCTGACGCCCTGAAACAACTGATAACCCGGGTCGATAGAGAAATGATTTTTCACATATATAAATGCCTGCCCCCGACGTTAAGTAATCACATCATGATCTTCGATCCTAGCACCCTTGACGAAGTACGAAACATCATGTATAACAAATGTTCCTCCATTATAGCGAACCTAAACTCCTCCCACGGTCCTAAAAGGCCCAACCAACCTTTCCGGAAACCAAATCCATACAACCAATTCCAACAGCCTTATAGACCGAATACCCAATATAAACCGAATCCACAATACGCCCCAGTGAATCAGACCCCTAACTACCAGTACCAACCAATTGAATTTAATCCCAGGCCTATAGAACAAAGACCTCAAACTTCCCTTTACAGACAACAACCGCAACCACCCCAACGACCAAATTTTGGACAATCCAACCATCCTAATAACCCAAACAATCCTAACCATCCTTTTAATCGACCCAGACTACCTCCTGGTTACTTTTCCCAAAATACGGTGTCTATGCGAACAGCAGGCAGACCCCGTTTCAAAGATTACATTTCTCCACACGAACTGACTCACTGCCAAAATGACGAGCCATCTGCAAATTATTCTGAACCAGAGAAAACATATGACGACAGACTTTCCCGCCTAGAAAACTCTCTCGAAAAAATGACGGAAAAGTTCGATTATTTTTTAGACGTTGGCCACGGGAGCCAAGAAAGCCCCCCGAATTCAACCTAAACCTTGTAAACAAATCATTACCTCACTTTGTAGATAAATCCGGCTTAAAATGGTTAATAGACACCGGTTCTTCAGAAAATTATATTAACCCAAATGTAGTACCTGCTAACTTCCTATTATTAAAAGATCCCTTCATAATCTCAACCCCCGCAGGAAAAAAACACGGAGAAACATCATGTAAATTTAATATCCTAGAAACCTTTAATGTAAACCTCCAAACCAAATTTCACCTATTCCCATTTTCAGATAAATATGATATTTTACTAGGCCATAAAACAATGCAAGAGCTCGGTATGAGCATAGATCTAAATAATAACATCCTTTCCTATCCTCAAGGCACCATTCCCCTAAAATTCACCCTTAACCCCCCGGACCACGATCCAAATATAATCACCTTAGAGCAAGGTGTCAATTTTATTGAATTTCCTGTAAAAAATAAAGAATTAAAATACGGTCTAATCAGTGAAGATATAAAAATTAATGATAAATGTACGGTAAAAGAAGGATTATATAGCATTAATAATAATAAAATTGTGTGCGAAGTCGAATCCAAAGAAGTAATGGCCATTTGCCCCGAACCTATGGATATTGACGAACCGCAAGAAATTTGTACAGACATCCCCGACATAGTAATGACCAATTGTCCCGAAATGTCCGGTGATTCTGTCTTAAATGAAATAAAAAGGGAAATCCCTACGTTAATTAGAACTAATCATATGAATGAAGACGAAAAGGAAAAAATAATTAAATTACTTCAAGAATATCCCCACATAATAAAAAGAGAAAACGATCGCCTAAGTTCTACTAATCTTTCAAAACATAAAATACGAACCACCGACGAAAACCCAGTATACACCCGAAATTATAGATACCCAGAAATTTACCGGAAAGACGTACAAGTTGAAATTGACAAACTACTAGAAAACAAAATAATACAGCACTCAAACTCCCCCTACAACAGCCCAATTTGGGTAGTACCAAAAAAAACAGACGCCTCAGGTAAAAAGAAAATAAGAATGGTTATAGACTACCGGAAACTTAACAAGACAGTCGAAGACAAATTCCCCCTTCCTAACATCGAAGACTTATTCGGTAAAATAGGACGCGCGACTTACTTCTCCGCGATCGACTTAGCTTCAGGGTTCCATCAAATCGAGATGGACCCCGAATCAGTTCCCAAGACAGCATTCTCCACTGAAAACGGACACTAGGAATTCTTACGCATGCCCTTCGGTCTTAAGAACGCCCCCCTCCCCCACTTTCCAAAGGGCAATGAATTCCATCTGTTCTCGGATTCCGAACGTACTAGTATACATGGACGATATCATAATTTTCTCAGACAATCTAGACGAACACATAAAACACATCAAGACTGTTTTCGAAAAACTAAAACAACACAACCTAAAAATACAATTGGACAAAACTGAATTCTTTAAGAGAGAACTACTCTTTTTAGGACATATTATCTCGGACAAAGGAATCCAACCAAACCCGGCAAAACTAGAAGCAATTACTAAATTCCCTATCCCTAAAACAGAAAAACAAATCAAACAATTTCCTGGACTTACTGGCTACTATCGGAAGATGATTAAAAATTACGCTAAAATAGCTAGACCACTGACTCTCGCACTCAGGAAAAACAGAACTATAGTGATTGACGACGATTACAAAAAAGCTTTCGAAACCCTTAAATCCCTTCTACAGAACAGTCCTATCCTACAATTACCTGACTTTGAAAAGCCTTTTATCCTCACAACAGACGCTTCCAATTATGCTATCGGAGCAGTCCTATCCCAGAACATCGACGGAAAAGACCTCCCTATTTCCTTTGCCTCTCATGCACTAAACAGACAGGAAGAAAACTATTCCACTATAGAAAAAGGACTACTGGCCATAGTTTGGGCCTGCAAACACTTTAGACCATACATTTACGGACGCAAATTTACAATACAGACAGACCACAGACCATTACAATGGTTACACAATTTAAAAGAGCCCAATGCCAAACTAATCAGATGGAAATTACAATTAGCTGACTTTGACTTTGACGTCAAGTACGTACAGGGAAAGACTAACGTAGTAGCAGACGCACTATCACGAAATCCGCCAGAAGAAAAAGACCTAAATGCCCTAGAGACCTCGTCCCCAAGTCCAAATCCAGACGAAGTCCTGGACGAATTCCTCTCCGCCCCTTCACCTGAGAATAGCGACGACATCCTAGAAGACCTAGCCAGAGCCCTAAACATTACCGCCGAAGACGACAATGAAAACATCACCGCCGAAGACGACAATGAAAACATTACCGCCGAAGACGACCATGAAAGCCTACAAACGCAACACTCCCAAGAATCCCCTAACAGCCAAGTTAAAATAATTGACGACAAAACCCGCTGCATTAACGTGGAAAAATTCCAAATTGTTCTAACCCGAGGCAACCCCGAGACGAAAATTCCAATCGACAGACCGTTTAACAAAACACGGTACAACTGGTACACCAGGTACCCATACTCTAACGACATAGACGAATACTGCCTAGAGTTCTTACAACCGAACCATACGTAAGGCGTCCTGTGTTCACCTCCTATAGAAAACTCCATTGACGAACAGATATATGACCAAATCTTTGTCCACCTGTCCGACATAATAAAAGACAAATTTCCTACAGTCAAAATTAAACGCTACTACACCAAAAGACTAGACATAACAGACCCCTCTGAACAAGAAGAAACTATTCAAAACTATCACGTTGGCAAAACTGCACACCGTGGTATACATGAAGTGTACAGAACCCTAACTAAACGTTACTACTAGCCAAAAATGTTAGAACATATAACAAAAGTAATTAACAACTGCTCCGTTTGTAAGGAAGTCAAATATGAACGCAAACCCATTAGACAAGTTTACGAAATTACCCCTACACCTTCTAAACCATTCGAAAAACTCCAAGGAGACATATTGCATTACGACGGAAAGCAAATCTTCACTATGATAGACTGTTTTTCAAGAAAACTATATGGTTATCTAATCAAAACGGCAACCACAAATGAAATTGTCAACTCACTAGAAAACTACCTCAGCATATTCCCGTGCCCCAAAACAATTCAATTTGACAATGGTACGGAATTTAAAAATGGACTAGTAGAAAATTTCCTAAAATATAATAACATAGAAACACACTTCACTACCCCAAACCTCTCAGACTCTAACGGACTGATAAACCGAGCACACTCAACCCTCATAGAAATTATGAACATAGTAAACAGACAAAAGAACTGCCCCATATACAAAACTCTAAGATTAGCTTTAATAGCATACAACAACTCTATAAACTCTAACCTGACTATGACACCTAATGAAATTACTTTCGGGATACAGCCCAATACATACGCAGAAGACCTAATTCTAGAACAACGAGTCAAAGAATATCATGACGACAGGGAGTTAATATCTCGCGTAATAAACAAACGACAAAGAAAAAGAGACCCGTACAAACAAACTAAACAAAACCAGGGAAAAAGTCGAATTACCTGAGGGAGAAATATTTATTCGAGATAAACAGTATGGAAATGCCAAACCCAAATTTAAAAGGGGAAATTATTCCAGGGAAACAAAATTAGCCACAGTACAAAGAAAATCATTTAAAATACATCCTAACCTACTAAAGCGACCTAGAAAGTATACAAACATAACTCTTCCTGTTACAGATAAGAGCCATGACTCACACATCCCACATGCTGACAGCGGGAAATATAGCAATCATACACATACTGCAGCTGCTGACGGCGGGGAATGTAGTCACCAGCCTAGAGATAACTGACCTGACTCATGGACCTGGAATTTTGCCCGTTGCATTTAACCCAGCTTACGTCATAGACAGATACTATACATTTATACATATCGCTGACGTGCAATTAATTGACATAGAATTAGATAAGACCTTTACCGTTATCAGCACCACGTACCAACTCAACAAGACGAACCAAATAAAATCACTCTTTAAATATTATTATTACCTTCGTAATAAGCTAGATCATTTAACCCTTAACAAATCCAGACCTAAACGGGGACTCATTAACGGCCTAGGTAAAGCCATATCCTGGCTAACCGGAAATATGGACAGTGACGACAAAGAACGGTACGACAAAATTATAAACACAATCGAGCGTAACAGTTTTCACCTCCAAAATAACCTAAAAAACCAAATGGCGATAAACAAGCGGGTAATTGAAGAATTCAATCACGATATACAGATTATACGAACCAACAATGACAAAATGACAACCTTCTTCTCCAACCCTATAGTTAGCCAAATTGAGCTAAATCAGCAATTTAATTCTATCCTCTTTAATCTGGTCCGTATTGCAAACAAAATCGTCGACATGGAAAACTCTCTAGACTTTTGCAGACTAAACACTATCCATTCTAACATCTTTCTTCTCAAGGATCTTGAGTCGCTACAAAAATCTCACAATGTAACATTCATAACGCCGGACTTAGAAGCACTTTGGCAATTCAGCAAAGTACATTGCTCAATCAGAAGTTGGAATATATACTACTTTATTAGCATCCCACTAAAAACCGCTCCCCTTGAGACGTACTTCCTTCTGTCCTATCCGATAGAGAAAGACCACCATCTCCTAACAATTCATGTCCATCCACCCTTGATCCTAAAAACCCAAGATGAGTTATTTGCAGCCACCTGTGAAGAAATCAACAGCGCTATGTACTGCCACAACAAAACCAGCATCCAAAACGATTGTATTCGCCAAATCATCACCAACATCAACCTCGTAGCATGCAAGACGGTATACACATCAAGTGCACCGTTTATCAAATACATCCCTTTTGTGGACCACTTTTTAACTTTCAGGACTAATAGGATCGTAATAAAAAAGGACAACCATAATTACACTATATTCTTGACCAACACTAGCCTCATAAAATTAAACAAAGACGAAACTCTACTAGACAGCAAAGCCATACCCATATACAAGGATTCCAAAGGCAGAGTGACAACTACGCAAGTGCTCTCACACACCAACATGAACATATCTTTTGAGGACCTCCACAGAATCAATCTAAAAATGGACCCGCTGGAACTACTAGAGGACGTACCCAGCGATCCGTCGCACATCTATTATTATGTTATAATTACAATAGTTCTGCAACTGTTGCTCCTCTTGTATGTTTGCTATGTCCATAGAAAGAAGGCAAATCCGGGCGCAACGGAAGGAGACGAACCATCACCTACACCTCGACATATCTACCCTGGACTTCCGTGTCAATTGTCGCAGGAGCTCCAACTTGAGGAGGGAGGAGTTATGACACTATCTCCAGGAAAACTACCATCGCTACGTCAGCAGGAGCTGGTAGCATATAAATACTCCCACTGGCCAGCAGGCAGCCAGTTCTAAGCTCACCACCGTCTAGTACAGTTCAAAGTGTCTATAGTATTACTCAGTGTTAATCCTTACCTTAAAGTATTGTACTCCTTATATTATTGTAATTTTGAATAAATCTCTTTTTAAAAAGAAACTTCCGGGTTCTTAAACTATAACTCCGATAATATAATTTAAAAATTTATTTTGATAATTATTGTATTGTAATTTTAAATAAATCTCTTTTTAAAAAGTCAACTCCGGGTTGTTGAACCATAACTCCGATTATTCTCATTCTGTGGAAATTAGCTGATAATTATTCATGCGATCATATTTCTTTGGACACAAATCAAATCGCAACAATATTTAGATTCTGTTGAATTAATTTATGTGGGAACATAAAGTTGTTGAATTAAACAATTAAAAAAAGCTGGTACAATAAATTGTCTGTGGAGAAATAGTGATATTATGTGTGACTGTCAGGACGTTAGAGGGGGTGTGCCACATCAGGCATGATTCGTTTCTCGCCATCCTCCCAATGGCCATACTATAAATTGATGGGTCTGAAATGATTGATCGCTGCCCCATTCAATCATCCTAAATACCCAATTCCCACTGACATTTTCATACCACAATAATTCTCTCTCTATTCCCAAGTTAGATACATCACTTATGTTTCTTTCTCTCTGTGATTGTTTTCATTTTTCCGCCACCCCACAATAATATTTTATTTATTTTTTTAAAAGCATTTGTTTCCTAAACAATTTTTTTTCTTTAGAATGGAGTTAATTGAATAGGACTTATTTATATTATAAAATATGATTAAATTACGTTTCGGAATAAAGTCCAAAGTAAAATGAAGTTGGCTGTGCGCATGATCAATATTTCTTGACAAAATCTCTTGTGATACATTCACATGGCTTTCTCTTACAATTCTAACTGACAAATATTCTTGAAATTTGGAATTTGTATTACATTAGTTGGCCTCAGGCCATTTCTATATAATATAGTTGTGCAGAGACTAGTCCTTGGTTTTTAGTGCATAAGGTTTAGCTGGATATGATTGCATTGGATGGCAGCGCTTTCCTTTAACCTAAACTAAACTTGTAACTACAGTTTAAAGTTAAACCTATTCCACAGATTTCCCAGAAACCTTGAAAAATAAATTTTTCTAGAAAAATGTTAAAAGTGAGATATGTGTATGTATGTGTGTGTGTGTGTGTGTGCGTGTGTGTGTCATAAGTCAGTGAATATTATAGAAAATCATTGGAACCGTTTTTGGGAGAATCGAGAAACTGAAAAAAAACATACAGTAAAGTCGCACGTTCATAGATTTTGCCTCAAACATGTAATTGTTACAGTAACATCCAAACATCAAGCCACTGAAGGAGGCACAGATTCGGTGCCGAAACTTACGGCAGAAACTAATTGTTCTAGCCAACAGACCTACACCATAATAACAAAAGTAAATTATTAATTAACTCTCACAGATATACTCGTATTTAATACTATTTGTAAACATTTTATTCCAACAATTTCTTAAAAGGTGGAAAAAATTTCTTTTTTTATTTTCTACTGTTTAATAATGTTGGAGAAACATTTTTCTTCCGAATTATTATAAAATATTAAGCTACATATAAAAAAAAATCTAATTAACTTAGCGAAATAATTAATTCATTCTTCTGGTGCTGAAATAATGGCCGGACAAGGAAGGCCTCCTACTGGCTAGTAGATGGGCCGTGTGCTAATTTAATAAAGGTTTCATGAAAGTCTTCACTACACCAGGTGAATAACAACCTGAACTAACTCAATTTTTTTTACTAAAAATTCTGGCGTGAAACACTCACACGACTTTCTCTTTTTGCAACTCATATGTTCTGATTGATGCCTTTTATGGGGGGGGGCTACATTACCCAGTTATAAAGCAAACATATAACTCGAAATATACCTTTATATTTCTGAGAATAATTAGGATAAAAGTACTAGTAGAGAATGGCTGCTGTCTATTGGACTGCTCGCCAACAAATGGCTCAATGCCAATAAAAAATCAGCGTTGGAAAAGGATAAAAGTCTACTTCAGGTAAATCGATATTCTTCAAATTAGAAATTTTGAAAACATATCGAATTATTATTAATATTATGAATACAATAGAATCGTATAATATATTGTAATGGCACTCTAGAGGGAAGCCTAAAGTCCCCCCTCCCAAACCCTCTTAAATGAGTTTTTATGGAAAAATGTTGCGATTAAAACTCGGAGCTCCATGATTAGTTGATAAAAATCAAGTTTAAAGAAAATCTTTGAAACCTTTTTCAGTAAATTGTCAGAAAGTGAGGAATCAATTTAGTAAATTGATCGATTTAGAGGGAAACCTTGTTGGCGCGTAGTTCCACCTTAACGAAATATCAAGTTTCAGCTCCAGCAATTTTTTGTTTTTAAGTTATGCTGACCACAGTGAGAGGGGGGGGAGAGACAGTCACACAGGTGGACAGACCGATTTCTAAAACATACTACTTTTTCGACTCATTGTTTTTCGAAAATTTGACAAGGTCACAATACTTCCTTGAACAGCAGCAAGAGGAAGTAAATAGAAGAGGGGAATAATAAATTGAGATTTACTGTGTATTGCTTGATTGTCACTATCAGTGCCTGATACACCTAAAATGACAGTTTGAAGTTAAGCCTCCTCCCGAATCATCTTCTTGCTCCCCAGAAAATTGTTTCAAATTAAAATGTTAGGTTTATGTAATGTTACTTAGTATCTAAATGTGAAGTAAATTTTTATAGCAGTTCTTTTTGAATGTCGGAAAAGGGGAAATTCGGTGCTGTGGCTCTAACTCTTTTATCTCTTGTGGAGGTAAGATTCTTTACTAACCATTATTTTACTTATTTCCCTTTTCAGTCGCTGATTTTGACTGAAAATGCTTTGTCAGATTTTATGGTAGAACATAGTAAGTATATATATTCTAACTATGTCTCCTAAACATGAATATCCCCGCCCGCCCACTGGAGAAATGGAATTACGAAAATTCCATGCGATCGCAATCATACTTGCTTCAAAGTAATAAAAGAAAGATAAAGACATAAAACTAACTTTTGTTAATACTATTTGTCTTTATTAACCATAAACGTCGATATAATATATAATTTTATTGAACAAGGAAAATTCGGCCCTGTTGCTCTAACTCTTTTACTTCTTGGGGGTCAGCTTGAGTAGAAATTATAACGCAATCATGGCTGCCTGTTCTAGTTATGGCAACTTCAGAAAGAAATCCAATTTTATCACCATTAACAACATACTGTCCGTTTCGTTTGAAAGCCAGCGAAAACTACATTAGTCTTACTTATGACACACACACGCTCTACTGTAGGGCGGGCGTGGGTTGATTGGAGACCATGTAGAATGTTGGCCGGGCCGGAAATCCTGATGACAATTATTAATTCTGAATGGGCTCCATTGAGAAGAAGAAACTAGAACAATATCTACTGTGGTAAACATCTGAGGACAAAGTCTCCTTCCTCTCTTCTGCTGTTCCAAGGAATGCCTCCTCAAAACTTTTATGGTCATTTATCAATTTGAAAACATTAAATGATCTAAGGCTTTTTAATGTAAACTTGCCAAATGATGTTGATTAATTGTCATATAAGAAATTTTTATATTAATCTACTTTTAATGACTTCATTCTCAATTTCATTAAACAATTCCAGTTATATTTTCTTTCTATAAAGAAAACAAATCAGACGTGAAATATCACACCACTTTCTCTAACAGCACTTCACGTAACGTATTATGATGGCCCTAGGTGAGATCCACACTGCCATTTTGTGTCCTGTGGCATAGCCTTCACTAAACAATTTTATGACCGAGAAGTCAAAAATAAAGGAAAAAGGAATTGGGAGGAGAGACACGGAAGTGTGTCTCCAGGCTAAAAGATTTATAAAAGATATAAGATGTGAAGTATCTTCTCTCGTTGATTGGATATAATTGAGGGTCCTGGTAGGTGCATTGACTGGACAACCTGGGCCAGTCATTTGCACATTGGGAGAGTTTGGAGTTTAGGGATATCTTAGGATATTGTAGACAGTCTACCAAGAGCTGGGGGAGTCTTTTTAAGAGTAGAATTTGTTTTTTTCCTGAAGGGTGTGGAATAAGAGCCACATTGGCTTAGATCAGGCTCATTCGAGTATCCATTATTAATAACAATAATAATGTCATTTCATAGCGAAGCGTGACATTTCATCTGGACCAGAACCCCACAAAAATCAAATTTCTAGTAAAAAATATTGGAACGAAAGTGATAGAATTGCTGCTTGTATCGGGATTATTAAGGAAAACGGAGCAATCCATTTATTTGGGAGATTAGCACTTTTGGCCAATCGATTTTCTTCTAAATCGAAGTTCTGGGAATTTTTATTTTCCATTAACATTGTATAGAAGGCAGAACAGTTTAATATAATGAATGACAAGAGGGTAATCCTAACTTCGTTGTGGTGGTTGGTTCCGCAGAGCTGGAAAGCATCAGAGACATTTTCCGTGGTAGCCTGCTTCATCTGTCTCTAATCCTAACTTCTCCCACTCGACCTGAAATTCCCCTCTAAAATCAGTTGTCTGCAAAAAATATTTTAAATAAAGAAAGATAGATCTTGATATAAGTAAATATCTAATCAAAGTTAAAAAAAGTTGTTGGGCTGTTATCGAGAAAAATAAGTCAATATTCGCCTTTTTTGTTAAAGAATTTTGTTCACAATCTTGCTGTCCATCGTCTGGTGTTATTCAATTGGAATAACATGTTTTAACTTGTTGTTATTTTCGTTTTTTGATTTTCTCTCATAAATACTCTGACAAATACACACATAAATGCACTTATGACATATTCGCCCCCTTTGACTGGGCGAAATATCGTTCAAAATTTTTGGATTCTAGAAAATTCTAAAAAATCTTAGTAAAACCTTCAGTAAATTTGCACTTTTGAATAACCTACTTTCTTCCAACTATGAGTACTCGCAAAGCATTAATGGATCCTAATATTTATTATAGAATAGAATAGAAAAATATATTTATAAAATATTATAGCTATAGTTATAACAACAACTTTGGCCGAGACTCAATAAAAACAGAAACAATAGCTAACAATAAACAAATCAGCCAGTGTTGAACTAGATTATATTGCAGTTGTGCTCTAAATACTACACAATATTGTAAAATGTGAAGTTTATTAGACATTTTTTTTAAAGATTCTTCCTTCCATATTCCTTATTTTTATGGAACCTTGTTAAACATTCTACTCGCCATTAAGACTGGAGCCTTATCGGATTTAAACTATCTCTTTTATGCTATAAGTAAGTTATTTTTGCTCTTCACATAATAGGAACGCTTCTTAATTTGTTATTCCTTTTGTCTTTAATGAATATTATATTTTCATAGATGAATAAAGACGGCAACGTTGAGATTCCATTTTTTTAAACAGCGGCTTGCAGAGGTCTCTTTTTCCCTTCTTAAATATGATGGTAAAAGCCTTTTTTTGCATCTTGAAAACAGTTTTAACGTCGAGGTCGCTCCTCATAAAAACAATTCACATATTATCTTTGACTGGACTAACCCGAAATAAGCCATTTTCAAAACTTCCAAAGATACTTCAGCTAGCTTAGCTTACAACTCAGTACCTGTTTGTCTTTTCCAGCAGAGACCGATAACATAGTTAAGCCCAAGAATGTAACAGTGGGTCATTTATATACCGAATATTGCAAGAAAATGGCACACTAGTGAAAAACCGTTTAAAATAAAAAGATAGAATGCTATATGTATAAACGGTGTATTTGTTTTTGAGCCAAGAAGTTTCCACATGGCGGATTTTGATCGAACCCACGTTTTGGATCTGATGGTGGCCCCTAAATGACCTACTTAGTTTAGAGCAGTTTTTACATTTTTGAGATATTTTGTTTCCAACAATCAATGTATACAATGATTTTCAATGCCAATGTCCAGAATTTCTGCGATGTTTGTCGGATAGGAGTTTGCTAACATAAAATTCTATTCCGATATTACCATTTTAAAAAATTTCTCAAACTAAACAAAGCAATTACAATCAATATTTTTTTTTTATTTGCACTAAATTACATCATGGCAAAATGTAATTATTAATATTATTATTATTAATAATAATTATTAATATTATAAATGTAATTAATTATTATTATTAATCTGTAATAGCAGTATGTGCATACATAATGGCTTACAAACTATCAGGCATAACGCAAACAATTAATAAATAAACTTTAACCTGCTTTACAATACAGAAAGAAAAATAACAAAACAAAAAACAGAATACTCTTGGTTCTTATTACAATGTGAGATAATAAAATTAAAAATAAAATTCATTTAAACAGAAAATATAAAAAAAAAAAAATTTTTTTTTTCTCCCTTATTAATATTATTATTAAATAAAAATAAATGAAATGTAAAAATAAAAACTAAAGTATGAATAATATGAACAATATAAAATTAATAATAATTAGATCTAATTTTTAAGCTATTAATGACAAAAAGAAAAATATCATTAATCTTTGCCAAGTTATAAACATTTAAAATCTCTTCAATAAAATCTTGATACGAATTATTACATTTGCTATATTTATATAAAAATTGAATTCTATAAGTCGAAAGAGTGGGGCATTCGAATAGAAAGTGATTTAAATCATCGAATTGCTGGGTAGTACATAATTTACAAAATTTATCTGGAAAAAATATATATCTTTCACCTTTCACTATTATTCGAAGATACTTTTTCGAGGCCAGGCGTATCTGAGCCAACACTCGTATCTTATCAATGTTACAATTAACTAGTAAATAATTATCTGAACAACCAAGAGGACATATTAATCTGTAATGGTTATTATAGGAGGAGTTTAGGACAGAATGAATATCTGAACTGAGTAAATTATTTCTTAATGCTTCAAGTATACTCTGTAATACATAATCGTGGACAAGCTTTGATGGAGCACATGATCATAACCAACACTTTTGAGGTAGCTTTTCAAATGGGAAAACCAGTTAGAAGGTGTTTTTACTGAGTGACTGTCCAAAGTAGTAAATCTGACAAGACATAATTTAGGTAGTCTGAAGTCATCCATATTTAACAAATGTATCCAAAAACCCAACATTCGTTCAAATATTTTGTATTTAGTGTGTGTCAGCCTAGTTTCAATTCTGACGTACGCGCCAGGTGTCTGAACAGGTAATATCAATAATCTTTTAAAAATGATAGCTGGGCACGTTCAATTACATTTGAATATTGTGGGCCCCAGACCTCCGGACAAATATAGCAAAACACTCTCTGCCAGAGATTCATATAGAACACATTTAGTACGCCAGGAGTCTGATTTAATGGTTTTCAACAAAGAAAGAACTACTGAGTTAGCTGTGTTAAAACAGGCCAGAAAGTAATTCGCGGCAGAATTAAATGTTGCGGAGGAAGAAAACGGAACACCAAGATATGTATAACTATTAGAAACTACAATTTTATTGTTTTTATAAAAAAAATTCCTATATTTGGGTGGGCGGCCACCACCTTTATGAAATGGAACGACAATAGTTTTATTTGTATTAACAGTTAAAAAGTTGGCTTCACAATAATCACATAATATATTTAAATTACGTTGGGTACCAGACCATGAGGATGATAACAATACAGTATCATCAGCATATAATACCAAATTAAGCTCCCTATTTGAATTTATACTAATTCCCTGAGCGTCACCATGATTGAAATGGCGAACTATATCTGCAGTGAAAACTGCGAATAATAATGGGCTTAGGACCTCCCCCTGAAGAACTCCTTCAGAAATATCAATAACAAATCAATTATATAATAAAAAGCAAGTAGATAAAAACAAAGCAATTACATATATGGTGTTTTTTGTTATGTTCTTTTTGTAAACGTATGCAACTTTGTATGTTTACATCCACAAAATGATGTGGATATTCACCAATTTTTTTTTTTTATGTGATGACATGAGACAAACATGATCATGCTTTGAGGTAGTTTATGTAAATGGTGACTGGGCAAAGTGCAAGCATCTACGTAAATGTGTATGTATGTATTAGTTTGTGATTATGGAGAACAGGAAGTTAACCGTTCTAAATACATGGAGTGCTTGTTTGCACCACCACTCGCGTGCAATTTATTGTTACTTCCTGGATGAAGCATGTTTACTTGACCCCACTACTAAACTCTTGTTTGTACAGAGTTTTCTTCATATACCCATGGTTAGTTTTATTTAAAATGAAATGTAGATACAAGATGATTAACACACACTGAGATCAGCAAGGAGTTTCCGCTCAAACAGATATACGCGTAATGCTTAAAATAGACCATTAAATTATCAAAAAGAAATCAGAGTGAAACAATCACATACCGCACTTATTGCAATTCAAAGTCATGCAATTTTCTTCAAACTTGGAATTATTAAAAACTAATTGGACTCAGCGGCCACACACATAGATCTATAATTGTGATGGGGGGATATAATTCTTGGTCTTAGGGCACAACAACTACTGCATAAATATGGCTAAATAGTACCGCAGCACCTCTCCAATTATTGCTAAAGAAATGTTATAATTAAAAGTGGTAGGCCTTATTATATCTGTGCAATTTACATTACAAATTTAAGATCATTTTTAAGAAAAATTATTGGATCCATTTTGGAGAGAATTTTGGTAAATTCAGAAATCTATTGTATAAACACCCACCTCCGATTAACTACAAACATGGAATTAAACACTACTTTTAAATACCTTAATATAAGGATGTAACAAAAGATGCGTTTTTCACCTTACAACTCTAAAAGGGTTTGTTTACTCTCCTTCTAAGCATACTCCTCAAAATACTTGAACCCGTCTGTGAGCCAACAATTCGATGTTCTTCCGATACCTGGAGCTATCTTTGGAGGCAAAAAACTCTAAACATTCCATTTTCACGTCCTTCGTATTTGTAAATTTGTTACCATGTAAAAAGTGGGCCATGGAGCGGAAGAGATGGTATTCAGAGGGTGCCAAATCTGAAGGGGCTCTTGTTGAAGAAGTACACTTTTCCTATTACTCAGGAAGGATCTTTTGCAGCAAAAACGGAGCGCTGGCGTTCTAGTTGAGTGAGTAGAGTTCGGATATAATCGCACGATCATCAGGAACTAGCTCAAAATGATTGACATCCTCGTATACCCACCACTCGCACAGCTCCACTTTTTTGTCAAATCTTTCTTTTTCGGGGACGGTACAGCTGGGTGGATCTAATCCATTATTTTTGTTTCTTCGTTGTCGAAATAAAGCCACTTTTCATCACAAGTAATAATTCGTTTGATGAAACGAAATCATTCGTGTTTTAATGAAGAGGTTTACAGATTTCAATTCGGCGTGCGGCTTGTTGGGGAAACGGATGTCGATGCTCCTGGGAACTATGGTGGCTGCTTACAGATGGCGGTTTATGATTGAGTGGGACACGCCTAATTCACTTGAAAGTTTTCTGTTGCTGGTGCAAGTATCTACGTCTACAGCTGTCGCCAGCGAGGCTGAATCTAAGGAGACAGAACGTCCTGGATGAAGATTACTTTCCAGGCTCATATCACCCTCTCTCAATTTTTTGAACCAGATCTGTACAGCCCGTGATCTGTACAGAGCGTTCACTCTCTACTTCATTAATTTCGGAAGCGGCGTTTGTGGCAAATCGCCCGAATTTGTTGATTCAATTAGGCCATTTCTTAAATCGATTACGAATTTTTCCACAAGCTGATACAAGCATAAACTGAAAGTAAAAGGGGTAGCTAATAAGAAACTTTTGGCAAACTAGTGTTTATAAAGTAACTTTTACTAAAGTATTGTTGAGGATTAAGGGAAAAAAACGCATAGACATCCCAGTACTAACATATAGTGAAGGGTAACGTACACTGTAAATCGATCATTGAACTGAAGTGGCACTTTATGTTAATGGAGAGCAACATTACAGCTTCATACAGAATATCCATAAACTAATTTTCATGGAAAAATTGCTCGGAAAAAAAGATACGTCTCTAGGAGAATGGAGTTAAAATAATAATAATAATAATATATTTTATTCCAAAATTACAAGAACTTGCTAATAATAAGAAAGTAAATAATTGTTGTGGTTGGTTCCGCAGAGCTGGAAAGCATCAGAGATATTTTCCGTGAAGCCTGCTTTTTTTTGTGGTCATCGACCGGTTTCGGGCGTTCGCCTATCTTCAGGATGCGTTTGTCAAACAGAATGATAACACAGACTTGCACAGAGCAAATTTAGTTTTTCACACTGACTGGTCTTTTAAATGTATTTGTTAAATGCTTAACTAGGTCAAGAGAGGGAGGGTGATGGTATCTGAGTGGGAAAAGAACACATGTTTGGGTCTTTAAAACTCTGCGGAACTAATCACAACAACTGCGGAGCCAGTGAGGCTAAGTACCTTAACAGTTATTGCAATTTAACATCTAAAATCTATGATATAAAAGCCAATATTTATTTTAACTAACAATGTCTCATTCACAACGTTACACCTAAATACGCAACCATTCACATAAAAACTAACACACTTGCGGCACGAAAAACAATTATTCAAGCACAAAAACTCTGGGTTAAAAACAAAATACCTATACTTCACCAAAAAAAGAAAATACTAAACAGACAACTGAAAGACACACACATTGAACTCGCCAATCGGTACCCTAGTTCGGTCTTTACTCACTACTACACCCAAATAAATGACAAACTTACTAAACGACTGTAATTACAAAACACTAAACACAAAACTCCAGAATCCCTAAAAATTGCAGCACCTGCAATCTAAAAAACACCAAAACAACACATTCCACCCATGAACTGTAAACCTCACAAAGTTACGTTTACACCAACTGAAATAGAACTTCTAGACAAAGGACTCCAATATAATCTGAAAAACACAAACCACACCAAAAACATCGAACAACTTGCCGTTGACACCGAACTAGCGATAACTTTGCTACCACACAGCGCATAGGAACACACTCGCCACATCGCCGCGGACATAAAAGACATACAAAAGCAACAAACGCACAGTAAAACAGACAGACAAGAAGAAGGAACTGCGGGCAGAATACGAATAATTAAAGACAATAATCTACTAGTCACAAAAGCCGATTAAGGGAACAGTACTGTAATCATGACACACGACGACTAAATAAACAAAACACGAGAATTTATAAACAACAGTATATACACACAACTCAAAAAAGACCCCACAAAGCAGTTCCAACAACTTATAAAAACAGCGCTAAAAGCAGCAACACGAATCATTCCACCCCGGGAAACATTCAAATACAGATGTATTAATCCTATAGCACCCGCTCCAAATGCACTACCAAAAATAGACAAACCTAGCATCCCCATCAGACCCGTCATAAACTACACGGCAGCACCAGCATACAAACTGACACAGCATCTGGCTAAAATAATAAAGACAAAGTTAAACTGAATGACACCTTCACTATAAGAAATACACAACACCTAATACAACAGAGATATAAGACTCACGCCAACTTCTCTTTTAATATCCCTTGATATCACCAACCTATACACCTCCATTCCGGTCACGGACACACTGGCCATAATGAAACAGAAGTTGAAACAAGAAGAATCCACACAATTCATTCACCAACTTACGAACTTAAACAAACCACAAACACAGAACTATTTCAGATTTAACAACAAGTTCTACCGCTAGTGACGGACTGGGAATGGGGCACCCCAAATCAGCTATACTGTCGGAAATATTTATACAAAATATGGAAGAGACTTACGTACCAAAACTGAAAGAGGAGTTCGGGGTAACATTTTATGCACGTTACGTGGACGATTCCTTCCTCATATTGGAGAATGACATACACATAGACAAATTATTACATTACCTTAACAACATAAACCACAAAATAAAATTCACGTACGAAAAAGGAACTAACAACACCATCAACTTCTTAGACATAAAATTCACAAGAAACGACAATAAACTGGAATACGGAATACACAGAAAACCAACTACCTCCGATGCTATCGAACCGCACAATCCAACCACCCTACCAAACACAGACTAGCTGCATTGAGACATCTGACGAACAGACTTAAATATACACCCCTCACACTTGCGAACCACGCACAAGAATTGCAGACAATCTACAACTTAGCTGAGAATAATGGGTACACTGCGAATATCGTTAATAACTCCTCAAAAACGAACCACACCACCAGAATAGGAATGACAATGAAACAGCAGAAAAATTTGCCACATTCACATATATCGGAAACCACACGCACAAACTCACGTACTTTTTCAAAAAACTGGGCATTAAGACATCTTTCAGAACAAACAATAAATTAGGCAACAAAATCCGCTCTCGTACTGAGTTCACTGACGTGTATGACAGCAGTGGGGTTAACGAGTTAAAATGCCCGGACTGTAACAACATTTACGTGGTCCAGACAGGCAGAAAAATCAGGGAACGATTTACCGAACACATCGGATCATATAAGTACAACAAAGTTGACTCAAATTATGCCAATCACCTAAATACAAACAAATACAAACCCGACGACATCTCCACTACGATAAAATTATTACACCCAGGCAAAAAAATAGGACGACGACTAGACGTACTGGAGCAACTTGAAATATGTAGACACAAAACCTTATAAACGAACAGACAAACTTCGCAACTGAACAACTATTCAAAATCATCGTCCCATAATAACGATAAAACACGCAATAAACAACATACAACTCACTTGAACCAAATAGTTTTTAAGTTTAAAAACAAATGGATTTTAGTTTTAGTTTTAAATCTGCTAGTTGTTTAAGCCTAGCTTTAGTATATACGAATATATATATACTGCCTTAAGTTGTATATATGTAAATAATGTATGCAAGTCGAGAAAAATAAAAATGTCAATGCGGAATGTAAGTTACATTAAACCTGGTTTAAGGGGCCCACACACTACCAACATGGTCGTCAACCTTGTTGTCAACAAAGTTGAGGTTATTGTGCACACACGAGACAACCAAGTTGTCAACATCAGTCTTAATTATTTTTTTGATGTGAGAGGTAGTAAAGAAAAATGAGTGATAATTTACTTAAATTGGTAATTTTGAGTGAGTTGTGTAATGATGAGTATCTTCCTTCTAAAAAAAGAAAAATTTGGACAAAAGAGTGGTACCTAAATCGTGTCCACTTTTCTCATTCCAATTTAATGAGAGAGCTGCGTATCGGAGCACCTGAGGATTTTAAAAACTTTTTAAGAATGGACAGTGAGACTTATGATTTGTTGTTGAATAAAGTGAGACCATTTATCCAAAAAAATGATACGATAATGAGAAGTGCTATTACAGCGAATGAAAGGCTCTCTGCAACCCTGCGTTTTTTAGCCAGTGGGCAGAGCTATGAAGATTTGAAGTTTCTTACCGCTATATCGCCACAAAGTCTTGGTGACATTATCATAGAGACCTGTAACGCAATAGTCAAAGCTTTAAAAGAGTATATTAAGGTAGGCATTTTTTAAGTTATACTTCATTTAGAAGCATCATCTAACTTGCTTTCTTTGTACTGAATCTCTTTGGTTTCAGGTACCAAGAACAGAAGAAGAATGGGTGGCTGTTTCGGAGCAATTTCGAAAAAGGTGGAACTTTCCAAATTGCATTGGTGCTGTTGATGGAAAGCACATAGAAATTAAAAAACCCGCCAACTCTGGATCGTACTATTTTAATTACAAAAAAAAATTTAGTATAGTTTTACTTGCATTAGTTGAGCAAACTATGAGTTCATAGTGGCTGAAGCTGGCGCAAATGGTCGTGTATCAGACGGAGGGATACTATCAAACAGCAAATTTTATGAAGACTTTAAGGGAAACAAGTTTAATATTCCTCAGCCAGCCCACATTCATGATGATTTCTCACACGAAATGCCATTTGTACTTGTTGGTGACGATGCATTTCCTTTAAAAACTAACATCATGAAACCTTACAGTGGTTACAATCTTTCAAAACATGAACTAATATTCAATTACAGGCTTTCAAGAGCTCGAAGAATTGTTGAGAACGCTTTTGGCATAACAGCATCCAGATTTCGCGTTCTTTTGAACATTATAAATTTGTGTCCAGATAAAGCGACCATAATTACTTTATGTACTTGCTACTTGCATAATTTTTTAAGAAGAACTAATTCATCTGCATATTTACGAGGTAGTGTAGATTTAGAAAGTACAATTACTTCGGAAATCGAGATTGCACCATGGAGAAATGACCCTCAGCAACTATGTGAAGTTGAACCATGCCTTTCAAGAAATTCTACTTTGGAGGCAAAAGAGACGAGGCAAAAATTCACTGCTTACTTCAATGGAGTGGGAGCAGTATCTTGGCAAGATAAATGCATAAAGTAAAAATGATGTTTACATTGAAAAAGTAAATGCAAAAGTTCGCCCACGCATTGTTCTTTAGGTAACAGTAATAAAAATTTTAAACACAATTTTCTGTAATGTTATATTAATGGTAGATATCTTAAATAAATGGTAACAATATATGACAGTAGTAAATAAATTATTTATTAGCAGTAATTATATTAATTTGTAATAAAACTTTAATAGACAATTTTCTGTAATGTTATAATAATGGTAGAAATTTATTGTTAATATGTAGTTTATTGTAAATACATTGCAAATTAGTTCACTTAGTATTTCATTAGTATTAGTATGAATTTCATAAAATTCATTTTTTCCTCTATATTGAAATTTTGATGTCCTATTTTCCTAACGTCCTTCCAGAAGGACATCATTTATTAGCGACATATCGATATCGCTAAGTGTAAAATTGATGCTAGACTACTATAAGCATCCAATAGAAACAATTTAAAGAAAAATTAAAAAAAAAAAAAAATTCAGGACTATCTGGGTTAAATAAATGGTAACAATATATGACATTAGTAAATAAATTATTTATTAACATAAATCAACGATACAGTGAGTCTGACAGTAATTGCTCATAACTGGCATAATTTTCAGAACGCATAATTGTTGGTTGAAGTTCTACCTCTACAATAGGTAAGTTTTCACATTGTGAGGTTGAGGGTGTGGAGGCAGGTATGTAAGGTGTTGATGATCTGGAATTATTGTGAAGTGGAGTTGAACATGATGATGAATGTGTGGAAGAATTACTTGAAGATGGGGCATTCACTGAATTTAGACTAAGTTGTCCCAGTTGCCCAAGAATTAAAATTTCGTCGATTGCTTTTTTTGCAAATAATTGTTGATTTGCAGAAAGTTTCCTAAAAGAAACTGCCCAACTTTCTGAATAAACCGATGCATCATCTTTTTTAACTCCAAGGTTCATAGTTTGGACTGCATCTTTTAATATATTATTTCTTTCTGCCATTATATCAAGCGGAGCCTTTTTTTTTCTTTTATACGAAAGAGATTTCGGCTCAATACATTCCTGAAACAATAAAATGGAATCAAGTACTCACTGTATTTGTACAGCCCAATAACATTAAAAAAACAAAGTAAGTAACCTTTTTACATACCACTGAGTCGGATGCCTCAATTTCGTGATCATCTTCTACTTCAATCGTAGATACACCAGGAATTTGGACCTCCTGGTCCCTTAAAAAATCTAATTCTGAAAAATACCATAAATTTGGTTCGTACTCATTTTCGCCACCGGCCCCAGATTTTTCGGCCTGCAGAATTTTTTTTAATTCACGTCGATAACATGTTCTAATATTAGTAAGTCTTTTCTTAAGACTATCTAAGTTAGCGTTTTTATCGATTTCTAAATATACACTCAAAAGTTTTTCCCATGCATTTTTTTTTTTGGTCTTATCTTTATAGATCTCCGATTTAATTTTCCAAATTTCTGGAAGGTCCCTCCAAGCGTCGAAGAACTGCATCCAAATGGGCAAATTGGGTATTGACGACATGATTACAATAATAATATCTAGAGAAAAAAAAAGAGTAATTAATATAGCTAAGTAAACTTTAATAATATAGCTAAGTATTAATATAGCTTATATAATAATACAAACCAAAAATAAACACACACAAACAAAACAATGAAAATATAACTATATATAACTATATGAAAATATAAATATTTGATACAACTTAACACAAAACCTAGATAGTCTATACTGATGTTGACAACCTTGTTGTAAACATCCCCACACATTCACCAACACTGTTGCCAACCTCAGGCTCCGCCCACCAAAAATCAAACTCACTTGGATTTTTTTCAACATTGTCTTCAACCGCTAAATTCAACATTCAACCAAGGCACACACGTTCAACCTTGTTGTCAACATGCAATGTTGACAACAAGGTTGTCGACCAGGTTGATAGTGTGTGGGCCCCTTAAACACACTTGTTGTTTTTTTAATGATATATTTATAAAAAAAGTCTGAACGTAAGCTAGTTTAGACGTGTTATATTTATGTGGGTATATAGACTTGTTTATACCCGTAAAAATGTGGGTTCTTTACATGCCTGAATATAACAAGAACCTACAATTTGGCATGCGTGTGTGAATTGTGAAGGGTGAAATGCGAAATATGTTAGTGTCATCAAACAACCTGCTTATATATATTGATAGATTGTTTATTTGTTTTGATTATTTCGTTTAACAAAACAAAATATTATTTATTTATCTATACTATCTTACAATCATACAACTCGTAATCTGCCCTTTCTTGTCAGTGACTATTTCACAGCAGCACACGGATGACGCAGTGTTATTTCGCGCTGTTATAAATAAATAAATAACTATAATATTAAGATAGTATTGATATTTCATTACAAAGTGAATCTCTCTCAAACAACGGAGTTTAAGATATAGACCCCCTACTTGTTGGATGGTTCCATTTTTTGAAAAATATGCCCCTTTAAAGACCCTAACATGTGTTTCCCACTCAGGTATAATCACCCTCCCCCCCTTGACCTAGTTAAGCATTTAACAAATACATTTTAAAGACCAGTCAGTGTGAAAAACTGAATTTGCTATGTGCGTCTGTGCTATCATACTGTTTGACAAACGCATCCTGAAGATGGGCGAAAGCCCGAAACAGGTCGATGACCACAAAAAGAAGCATGCTATTACGGAAAATATCTCTGATAGAAAGTAAATAAACTTGGTAATACTCAGAAGTATATACATACGGCTGGGATAAGTGTTCGTTAGCCGGAGGTTGATGTGATCAATTCAGTTTTAAAAGTAAACATAAAGAATGAATACAAGAAAAATTAAAATAATATAAAAGACATTAATATTATACAGAATTCATAAAAAATACTTAATTTCGATATAAAAGTATCAGAACAGTGTGTGGAAACAATGATATACAAGAAGAAGAAGCGGAACAAGATATATTTTAATACACTCAGCCCAGGGTGTGAAATTCAAAAATAATAATTCCCCTCTCACTTTAAATAGCTATCGCCAATCGTTTAGTGACTGTGTTTTTTCCCTCCACACCATTCGGGCGGTCCCCGAGCTTGCGCTCACACCCGCCCAGTGAAGCCATCGACTTCAGAAAGAGAAGGAAGAAAAGAGCGAAAGAAAAATTCCTGCCCCCCTCCCTCCGCCACCCAACTCAAGTAAGCAGCTCGGACACGCTATCCAAAGGAACCTGTTACAACTAAGCATCCAAACAAAACAACTACAAAGCCCTAGCACTACCCAACAACAATCCACAGATCCTAAAAGAAACAACAACATAGCAGACACAACACCAACAAAAGAACCACAAAAATAAAATAAATAAAAACCTTAAACAGCCTCACGCACAAACTACGCACATCCACTCAAAGCCTCGCAATACCCAACTCATAACGTATATCCTAACAAGGAGCAGCAATTCCCCAAACAATACAACATGTGGAAATCTCAGAACTCCAAAAAAGAATAAAATAAAAATAACTCACCCAAAGCAATCCCTCCAACTTGCCCTAACTCCGCCTTGCAAGGCCCCACGACAATCGGCGCTCAAACGCATCGACCGCAAACTCCCTTAAGGCTTCATAGGCCGGGCCATTCCCCAATAACAAAGGAAGGGTATTGTTACTCAAGCTGAGGTGAAAGCACACTTTGCGCCACATAGAGGCTTTCAGATCATCATACATGCCGCAAGACAAAAGAATGTGCTCCGTGGTCTCTTCCATTCCACAATGGCAGTTCCCATTGTCAACCAAACCAAACCCATTCTATACCCCTTGCCGTTTATAAAGCCGTGACCTGAAAGCCGTGAGATTCGGCATATGAAAGTACCTTCGGAACAGTACGCTTGCCGGCAGGAGGTTTTTGTTCCTCTGGCAGGAACGAAAACGTGGTCCTGCCCTTCGTGGAGACCCTCCACCCCGCTTCCCATTCCGCCATCAACTCCTCCTCCAACCTCTTCTTACCCTACTAAGCGATATGTGCTTAGAAGGGCAATCAGGATCAAATAAAAAAATCCTAACATTCAATTCTTTATAAAACAGAAATCGAGAAGATGTCCTGCACGCATCGCCGACTCATTTCTATGCACTAATCTGATATTCTCTAATAGAACCGACAACGGCCTTTTAAATAACATTAAATCATTAGCAGAGAATTCCAATTCACAATTATATTTCTGTGCTAAAACAGCCCATTCTCGAACTAGAAAGTTCCGCGCCTGATAACCGAGAATGGAGTTACTATACGAAGTTTAAAGAAAATCGCTGTACCCATTTTTGAGAAAAACTGAAAGAATAAAAATTAATTTTTTCAGAAAAATTGCAATTCCTGTTGATAAGATTTCGACCGAAACCTTCGTGTCGATGCGGAAGTGAAATCAAAACAGAATATCAAGTTTGAATTTCCTGTGATTTTTCATTTATCAAATATTTTGCTCTCTCTCTTTCACACACACACACACAACAAAATACAGATAACTCGCAAATGCTTTTTCCGTTTTCAGAGGACCTCAAAAAAAATAGGTATTTCCAGTCAAAATGGAATTTTGAAAATTTAAAACATGATTGAGAACAGTTTCTTTGACAGCAGTAAATAGAAAGTAAAAAAAAAGTGGTGCGAGATGTATGCATGTAATAGTAAATTAATGTCAGAGTGAATTGGTAATATGTCAGAAGTTAATTCCAGCTTTTAACTGTTAAGTAATGAAAATAATATTAACTGTAAAATGTTTCGTTTCAGGTACATGTTGTGTAGTGGTTGAAAGTAATTGTCATAATAATTCTATTATATCTGTTGAATCAATTTATTAAACCGTTAAAATTTAATTTTATTATTTATTTACTAAAAGTTATTATTAACATTATTACAATCATACAATAATTACATTCATTGATGTTGACAAGAGTTTATTGTTGTCTGTACTTTAGATGTAACATGGTTTCTACCAAATCATTGTAGTTTTGTTCTTGTGAAAATATAATTTCCCTTTACCACCTCCGCTTTACCTTCTGAATGAAAGGAAAATCATAGTCTATTTAATTATGTGACATTAATTTTAATAATATACTTTGTCAAATGTACGATTCATGAAACTGCCGCTAGATAGCAATAGTTATTGACCAAATAATTTTGGGAGGTAATTTAGCGGAGCTGGTTAGTGCGCGCTCTACACCTAATGACATCTACTGTATAAAATATTATTTTTTATTATTTATTTATTACTCTGTTCGTGTCATTTGGCCTGAAGAGGAAGCTGGATACATACCACACAAATTACATATGAAAGATGAATACAAGAGACTTACATTGTAAAGAAACACGTACCAATAATTAGAATACCAATCTGAATTAATCATAGGAAACATAAAGATGAACTATGCAATAAGTAACATAAAATGTAAATTCTGAATAAAGTAGTGTAACAACAAACTTTAATTATGAGTAAAAAGTACAAAATAAAAGACAAAGCAACAAAAGGGAATACTTTATAAAATATTATGTGCTCTACTCTAGTAAGTATAACCTTACTAATTTCTGAAAAGAGATTCAGTAATCTCTTTTCTGGGGGGGCTTTGCCCTCCATACTACCCGCTGACCAAAACAAAACCCTCAGCCGGTAAAACTCGAAAATAAGTGGATCACTGTTGTATTTTCGCGCGCTTACCGTCAAGAGGGACGACTATAAATAAAGTTCAACCGTGATAATGTTTTGAAAATAATAGTTTGAATTTAAATTTTTGGGCACAGTGCATTCTATTATATACGAGAATCATGACGGTAAAGCGCACACCAAACCAGCACCAATTAAGCTTTGTAAACCGACCAGTATGTCGACTGACCAAACCGACTGACTCCTGCTTCTCCTCCTCCTTCCACAACCTGTACTGACTCGTGCTTCTCCTCCTCCTTCCAGAACCTGTACTGACTCCTGCTTCTCCTCCTCCTTCCAAAACCTGCACTGACTCCTGCTTCTCCTCCTCCTTCCAGTAACTGTACTGGCTCGAGGAGTTTTGTTTTTGGATTAAAAAAAAACAAATCTGGTGTAACTCACACGAGTTACGCTATCTGCAGTTATTATAAACATAAAATTTACAATTTGTTTTTTTTTAATTTGGTATTTTTAATCAGTTTAGTTGTTTTTACATAAATATAGGTACATAAATAAAGTAGCATCCTTGAATATGATTAGATTCTAATCCAGAAGACAGCGCCTGGAGGAAACTCCAGTAAATTTTGAAATCTAATGCCCCAGAATCCCCTTGCCCCCACCCCCTAAAATGATATCATTTATACCGAAAATTTATACTTTACGAGAAAATTTCAAAAAACAAAATGTTGCACTTCCGGTCGACCGATTTTCTTCAAATTTGTTATTGCTCATAATATCCTTAATACCATAATATACCATAACAATACCATAATATACCCTAATATTATATACAAGTGGCCTGGAACTTTAGAGGAAAGTTGCCCCCCCAAATAAGTTTGCCTGGACAAGTGATGTGTGCGAAAAGTTTGCCCTAAAAGTGGTATTCATTTGTATATGTATCAAATGGGCGAATCTTAAAGAGAAAATCATTGTTTTTTGTTAAAGAAGCGAAAAACTGAAAATTAATCAATAAACTTGCATTTCCGGATGATGGATTTTGAAGACACTTGTGGGTCAGATGCGGTATATATATATATATATATACGTATATAAACCTAAAGGAAATATCAAATATGAGTTTGCTGCGATTTTTTCTTGTTTAACAATTTACGAATTGTGGACAAATATTTTCAATTAAAAAAAAAAGACTTGCGCAGAATCATGCGCATAATACTTATGCCTGATGATGAATTGAAACAGTTTGATAAAATGTTATTTTATCAAATTCTTGTCCATGTATCTTAGTCAGTAACTTCTGTTACATAACATATATAACATTCTTAATTAAATCATCCAGTGACTTGGTTATAAATCATGCTGCTAGATCTACTATCAAGGAAATTCACTCATTTATTAACAAATACAAAAGCAAAAATCTAATTTGACACACTCACGATTTTCTCTGATAGTTTATAAAAGAGCAATTTTGTCTAAAAATAAGTATTTTACTAGATATTTGACTTGCACTCAGTTTGAAGAACCGTGCATTATAACCAGATGATATTTTAGACCAGGGATGTCCAACCTTTTTGTGATCTGGGCCACACTGGAAGAAGAATAATAACTTTCATGGACCATATTTAAAATACAAACACTAACGATAACTGATGAGCAAAAATGTAATTTTCCTTACATCTGGAACTACATTAGGTATTTATTATTCAACTCATAGTAAGTATGAAGGCCGTTTAAGATAGAGATAGTATTAGATCAAAATATAATTAGTTCAATTCCTTCTTTTATGTTGCGAGAAACTAGATTTTGATTGAATTAGGTCATGCGTAGATGCCCATCATTATAGTACTCTTTCAACACTTTGTGGACTGCGGCACATACATAAAATTAATGTAATGCATAGCTAAGACCTCCAGGTCTAAGAAAAGTTTTTTAACTAAATATTATGAATTCCTTGCCGAAATTTTTGTGGGTGTTTAACATCAACTTTATTTTGTTCCATCAATATAAACAGTATGGCGGATTTTGCATTTCTGCCTAATCCTCTTTTGCTTTCTTTTTCAACACTAGAATGAAAATTCAGAGTTTTTTCTTTATTGCTCACATAAATTTTATAAAGCAGTAAATATTATAATAGAAATAAATTTATTTTTTGCATTTTTTTAATAAAAAACTTTTATTGCACAATTAGATAATTTATAAAATACATACGAAGGGAAAATTAGTAAAAAATTCTAAACTAGATTTTTCGTTCGAGAAATAATTAGCTGTAAATAATTAGCCTTTTACAATTAGTAAGAGAGGTGTGAAATGGGGGTGTATGTTAGGCCAATCATAAATTTAGAAATATCATATGGACCACGCCAACATTTGACACCTTCACTTCTACACTGCGACTGGCTAATTCAATGAAAATCTCGCAACAACCAAAAAAAAACCTGGTGTGAAACACTCACACAAGAACTTTCGCTTACTGTGAAATGGCAAATTTTCTTCAAACTTACAATTCTTATTAGTGATTAAAACCGTCAGCATTTTTATGGAGACAAAAACTGGAAAACCTATTCAGAAAAGGCGCACTTCCAGTCTACCGATTCTCTTCAAACTGGGAATTTTAGCAACTTCTAATTAATTCTAATTAATATTATTTACTAGTACTAAATATTATACAAAATTTGTTTTTGAGATATTCTTTCCACACACATACACACGCACACACACCTAGACCATTTTCTAAGTACCCTCTTTTTTTGGGGCTCAGGGGACCCGAAATGTGTATTTCCGGGGAAAGCTTAACTTCGAAAATCTGGGACATCGCAGTACTTCCTCTTACTAGTATTAGTAAGAGGAAGTAAAGAGATTGAGTGAGGTCAAACTTGTTATTCCGTTTAGGTACTACCATGGGATCTGACCTGAAGTTTTCGGTGAAACAAAAACGTCATCCGAAATTTAAGCAATCAGAGAATGTAATAAAAATAGTAAGTTGGGACTTAGGGTTTTAGAGAGCTTCTCTTCTTTACCTATAGGTGTTTTAAAATTCAAGTAACTTTCTACCTACTTGTTGTAAGCGCTCGCTTTAAATGAAAATTAAAAAAAAATTCAATGAATAACAAGAAGAGAAGTTTTCTTTAGAAAATAAATAAATAAAAGTGTGGAAAATCCAGGAAAATAGGACACTTTGATTAATTTCAAACTTGTATCAGTGGCGCTTAATGAAACAAGAACTTCGTGTAAACTTTGAAAAGACAGCTTAAGAAGTTGAAGAGTAAAGGGGTTAGGGGTTGTTGTTGTTGTGATGTGGCTAGAACAATCTGCAGAAGATGGTGTAACAGCCTCAGGGAAAGTTGACTGTGTGTAGTTGGTTTGTGAACTCCGCTATTGTTACAAATCTTTTTAGAAAAAACTTTTTCCATCATTGGACTATCTTTACAGAAGACTATCTTTACGTACGTACCATTGCCAACTTCCTCTTGCTTCCTCTACCAGGAAGTAGCAGCTCTAATGTTCTCAAACTCTCTGCACCTCTTATCTGGTCATTCTTAGGGAACTCCTGTCATTTGTGTTAGTCAGATGTTCTCTCTTTCTCTCTCTCACACTCTCGCTCTGTCTCTCTCACACACACTCTCTCTCTATCTATCTGTTTATTATGAATTAATGAAACATTAGTGTCTCTCATTTTGTTAATCATTTGATAGAAGTTTCCCATAATTATTAATAACTAATAACTTTTCATTCATCAAAAACTTAATAAATAATAAATTATTGTTAAGTGATTGGAGGAGGTGAGATAGGAAAAGTGGGTGAGCGATTATTGAAGAAAGTGAATTTACATTGGAAACACATATTGAGAGCCCCTGAATTTAGAAATGTATTTCAGCCTTTGTTCAACGTATTTGTTTGCTTTAAAAATATTTCAAACTTACAATAACGGAACCTGAAACTTGGCAATCCCATTTCTTACCATCATCGGATCATTTACAATACTATCAATCAAAAACTTCTCCATAGTCAGTAAATTTTACAGGATAAACAAGTTTTTATTTTTTTTTTTTTTATTACTAAAGATTGAAAGTACAAGTTGTAAACAGTGTCGCCATCTAGTACTCACACAAATTTTAAGGTTGTTTAACATCGCCAAAATATGTTTATACTGTTAAAGGAAGAGTTCTTAAATTAAATATATTTTTAAAATCAGTGTAACTATAAATTAAATGCCAGTATTTATAAAGTAATTCTATTTAAATTAACTAACATTTTTTATAACCTTCATCAAGGTTTATGACCTTCCCAGATTTGATTAGAAAACATTCTCAAAGTTCAATTACTTTCCACTTTTAATGTATTTTTAACAATTTTAACTATTGCTAAAAGAATTTGTATTGTTCTGTTAAAAAATTACCCCAATATTTCCTTAAATTGTAAATTTTAATTATATTACTTTTATTTCATTCGGCGATAATTTAATCTATTTCTGTTTGTGATTACAGACAATGCAACCACTGTCTACTGCGAGCTGTATATCCGCAGTTTTGGCTCCATCAGTCCAGTAACTATGGTCAGTAAATTTTCATCCTCTTCCGGTTTGTTTTTTGTTTGATTGGTCTCAAATAAATCTACTTATTCATCAATCACAACTCCATTGCCCTACGCGCCTATGGATTCCCAAAAATCCGCAAAAACTCTTTCCCATTAAGACCAGTTATCTCTAACTTAGACAGTCCATCTTCGAAACTTAGCAAATATTTATTACCTTCTCTCCAACCGCTCAGTGCTCACAACACATACGACATCCAAAACTCTTTTCAATTTATAGAAAAAATAAAATTTATCAATTCCTTCCAACCACGTTATGATATCCTTTGGCACCGTATCCTTATACCAACTGACAAAGCACTAGATCTGATACAAAAAACTGGACATTTATCCAACTCCATTACTACGAAACATCTTTCTCCATTCTCTCACTTGATGTTGCAATTCCGATTATTTTACATTTAAGCACAAATTTTACAGTCAGATCGATGTAATGGCAATGGGCTGGCTTGACAATGGGAAATTGCCTGTCTCCAGTCATAGCCAACATAATCATGAACAATTTAATTGACTCGATCCTTCCTTTTCTCCAACTCTATTTCCACCATCTTCAAGTGTGTAGATGATTTGTTTCTCACCATTAATCCAGATCACATTACCACTATCCATCAAACCTTCAACTCTTGTCGCCCTCGCATACAATTCACATAAGAAACCAAAAAAGACAACGAAGTAGCCTTTCTTGACACACTCATCATTCGCAACCATGACAACACATTCACACATAACTGGTACACTAAACCCACTTCTCTGGAAGACTGCTACACTTCCTCTCAGACCATCCTTTAAACCAAAAAATAAGCACCATAAAAAACCTATATAACCGTTCAGTCCATTTATCGGGCCCATCGTTCCACAAGAACAATCAAAAAAATAAAAGAAATACTGGTTAAAAATGATTATCCCATTCATCTAATTCTCAAAACCATCCAAAACTACACAAACCACCAACGCTGAATCCCCAAAACATTCCACCTATCACGAATACAGAACAAATAAAAGAAATACCATCATTGTACTTGGTGCGCTAACTGCGGCACATGGCGTTGAGTTGATGCTGGTGAGCCTTTACTGCCAGCCGTCGTGCGACATAACGTCGTGTATAACTCACCTTATAGTATTTTTCTTATCCCTCCCACCTTTTAACAGTTTTTTAAATCGGTAATATCGCGCTCAGGAGGCGCGTAAGAGGGCGAAAGACCAGAAAATGGCCGGGCGTAAGGGGTTCCGGATCGTTCGGATCGCAAGAGAGGGCGCACAGAGGGCGCGAGTTCAAGATCGCCTCGACGTTGGTAGTCACGGTGAGCAAGTTCCTCGTAAGTGAGGCGTTGATCACCCACAAAGTGGGTGAGGTGGTGATTGGCGGATTTGATAGCAGCTTCCGAGAGACCTCCAAAATGGGGACAGGCCGGGGGGATAAACCTCCACCAATGCCAGCGGAAGCGGCAGCGCGACACAGTTTGTTGGTGACGTTCATCACCCAACAGGCGACCGAGTTCGCGAAGTTTGTTGTAGGCTTCGACGAAGTTGGTTTCGTTATTGGAAAAGACAGTGGTTGGGATCCCACGCCGAGCGGTAAATCTGCGGAAGGCGGATGTAGACAACTCCGAGGCGATCTCGAAGTGTACGGCTTCGGTGGGGAAACAGATGATAGCCACCAAATAATCTTTAGTGACCACCGCGCCGCGCAGGCGAGCGCTAGAAATGGCGAATGGGCCAGCGAAAACAACGACGGTCACGGTGAAGGTGGTAGCGGCGGTGACGCGTTGTAGGGGGGAGGTTGCCCATGGGCTGGATGACGGGGCGCTGTTTGGTGGTGAAGCATCGGTTACATTTCCCGATACGATGGCGCACCACATTGCATCCATCCAGGATCCAGTAATGGCGGCGGATATAGGCGTGAGTGGCGAGAGCCCCGGCTGTAGAAGGCGAATATGGGCGTCGTCGATGATAAGCAGTGTGAGCGGGTGCTTTTTGAGAAGCAAGGCGGGGTGGCGGAAACCATATGGCAGGGGGCAGACGACAGCCGCCCCCCGACGTGGGGTACCTCCTGACCTCTTTGTTCAGATGCGTGGATTGGGCCTGGCGTAGTAAGGCGCGAGTGGCGACTTGGATCTCGGAGGCGGTGAGGAATCCGGTGCGATGGGCGGAGGGATTGCGGCAGTTGAAGAGGAAGCGCAGACAGTAGGCGGTTACGCGCTGAAGAGCTATTAGCGAAGAGAAGCGTTCAAAGACAGTGTCATCCTCAGTGGCGGCGACGAGCACAATCGAAGCGGGGGATTTGGCCTCTTGCTTGATGGAAACCTCATCAAGAGGTGCGGGGCTGTGAGGCCAGAAGGCGGGAGCGACGGCGAGCCATGAGGGCTCTTTCCACCACAAGGGGTGATCCTGGAGATAGTGAAGCGCTACTCCTCTGGAGGCGCAATCGGCGGGATTATCCTCAGATGGGACATAGCGCCACGCGTTAGGCGGAAGGAGTTCTTGAATTTAGGCTACCGGATCGCCGACGAAGGTCTTCCACCGGTGACTCTCCCCGCGAATCCTGGCGAGAGTGACCGTGGAATTGGAGAACGCGGTAAGAAGGGCGTTGAGGTGTGGAAGTTTGTGTGTATTAACCGCGTGGAGGAGTTTGGCGAGCAGGTGGGCGCCACATCATTCAAGGCGCGGTACTGATATGGATTTGTTGGGGGTCTCCTTTGATTTAGCGGTGAGGAGGTGGGCGTGGTTGATGGCAATTTGCAATGGTGGTGTGGAGGTACACAACTGCGGCGTAACCCGATTCGGAGGCGTCGCAGAATCCAACAAGACGATGAACAGACAAGTTATGAACGGCGAGCAATAGGCGCGGTATTTGAAGGTGACCAAGGTCCGGGAGGTAACTCTGAAAGTCATGCCAAGGAGCGATGAGCTCCTCAGGCAGGGTTGGGTCCCATTCCAATTGGAGGCGGTATAGTTGGCGGAAGAATAGTTTGGCGCGAAACGTGACGGGAGTAAGCCACCCTAAGATGCGCGCCATCTGGCTGAGAACGGTGCGTTTGGTGGAGGCGGAATCACTCATGAAGACGGCGTAGAAGAAGGTGTCCGCGGTGGGGGTTCCATCCTAGCCCCAAAATTTTTAGAATTGGATCTCGGTCGAGGCACAGCGGATCTTCAGACGTGGGTAGCCGGTAATGTTCAGGCGGAAGATTCTGCAAGAGGGTGGGAGAGTTGGAAGTCCATTTACGCAACTCGAACCCGCCCGCCATGAGCAGCTATTGCAGTTGAGCGCGTAGGGCTTGGGCTTCCGACTCTGACGAGGCTCCAGTTAGGATGTCATCGACGTACACGACATTGAGTAATGAGTTTAGCCTTCTCAATGAGTTTCTTCCAACCGTCTCTATTTTGTGCAGCTGCTTTCCAGTTGCGGACACCCAACAGGTTCCTAGCATCACTGGAGACACCATTTGCCATCTTAATTTCGGCCTACCGATTTTTCTTGAGCCACCTATTGCTCCCTCGAGTAACTTTTTTGGAATCTCTCCTTCCGCCATTCTTATAACGTGACCAGCCCATCTTAGTCTGTTTAACTTTATAGTGCTCACTACATCTGGTTCCCCAAACATTTCATACAATTCCTTATTTTTCTTTCTTCTCCATACTTCTCCTTCCTTCACACGTCCAAAGATCCTTCGAAAAATTTTCCTTTCAAAAATAAAGATTTTTTTCATCACTTTTGGGCAGCTTGTGAGGCATACGTCCAAGCTGTGAGGCATACGTTAACACCGGGCGAATCAGCGTTTTATAAAGTCTAAGTTTTGTGATTCTCGAGATAAGCTGCTCTTCATGAACTTAATCAGGCTAAAATATGCTCTATTGGCAGCCATAATTCTGTTACCAATCTCGAGCGAAATACTATTGGAGAGGTTAACTTGAGAGCCCAAGTAGCAGAATTCTTGTACCCTTGAAAAGACAAAAGTATCGATCTCTATATTTCCTCCGGAGGATCTGTCATCACCGACTGCCACCACCGACATACATGCATTTGGTCTTTTCCTCATTAATAGTAAGGCCCATATGACACGCTGCTGCTTGAAGGGCACGAAAAGCATTCTCTAATGCGGGGAGGGATCTAGCTACTATGTCCTCGTCGTCTGCGTATGCTAGCAGTTGGACGGACTTGTTCAGAATAGTGCCAGAAGTCTGTATCCCAGAATCCCTGATAACATTTTCTAAGGCTAAATTAAATAAGAGTCAGGCGAGAGCATCTCCTTGCCTCAGTCCTCTATTCGTTTTAAATTCTGGAGATATATCAGATTGGACACGCACTTTACATGTAACCTCCGCCATCGTTAGCTTGATCAACCTTATAAGCTTGCGAGGTATATTCATTTCGGCCATAGCTTCATTCAAGTTTGGGCGAAGAACGCTGTCATAGGCACTTTTATAATCAATAAAAAGATGATGAGTTGATACTTTATATTCGAGGCTCTTTTCCAGGATTAACCACAGGGAGAATATTTGGTCCTCTGTAGATTTGCCTTCTCTGAAGCCTGACTGGTAGGGTCCTATTTTTTTGTTGGCAAACGGAATCAATTTGTTAAAGAGGATGTTCGAAAAAATTGTATAGGCACAGGATAGTAATGAAATGCCTCTGTAGTTCGAGCATTCTAACTGATCACCTTTCTTATAGATTCGGCAAATAATGGTTTGGCTCCACTGCACCGGCAATTTTTCATTAATCCAGATACCCATAATTAAGTTGTGGTATCAGACGCTAGTTGGCGAAAAGTCCGTAGTGCGAGGTAGGGCGCGGAGGATACGCCGTAGATCACCTTGTTCAGGCAGAAGGACAAAATAGGGTCTTGTTCAGAGAATCGCCAAATGATACGCTGAAAATCCTGATGATTTGGGGAACAAGGATTGGCGGTACATTTGCAGAATGTCGGCGGGAAGACAAAGGCGTGAAGGCGAAAACGTAGAAGGAATGTGGCGATATCAGCCTGAAGTTTGGGAACGGTGAGTAAGAGGTCGTTCAGGGAACGACCGTTAGAGGAGGCGCAGGAGGCGTTGAATACAACACGCAGCTTCGTTAGCGGGTCGTCAGGCCGATGAACCGCGTGATGGGGAATATAGTACGGCTCATGCGTGGGTGGAGCGTCATCAGGAAAGACTGGCTCCATGTGAGCACTATCTAGGTAATCCTTCATGAATTCCCGATAGGCGCGCGTAAAGGCGGATTCTGGTTAAGGCGATAGCGACAGTAACGGACACCCCGAGCTTGTTGTCAATGAGAGAGAGAGATACGATGTAGCGTCTACTGGCGGAACGCTGGACCGAGCGGGAGAAAATGTTCTTGCAGGCGCGTTCGTTGGCGGTAAGAGGTATATTCTTGGGAACCTTATCTACCTCCCAGAAATGGTGCACGATCTGGTTAAGATCTTCCTCTTCACTTTGAAAGGGACAGGGGGCAAGATGCACGGAAAATTGGCGACCGTAAAGGGAGTCTCCGGAGCTGCAGGGAGCGAGGCGATGGTGTCTTCCGACAGACAATCTTAAGAAGGATGTTACGCTGTAACAAAAACCCGGTTTCACGCTGCGGCGGATCAATCCCCCTCCTAAAGGAAGCACCAGCTTCAAACTCGGAAGAGGATTTTGCGGGAGGGCAGAGGAGAAGCCAGGATACGAGGTTTCAAAAGGAAAAAAAAAGAAACTGCAAGTAGTCTGTGTCTTTGTGTGTTCGGGGAAATAATTCCTCATAATTGTTTACTAACCAGGCCTGGGAAGGGAATAAAATTAATTAAAATTGAACCAGAAAGACTCGATTTTGGGTGTAAATTTAATGTGTAAAAGAGAGCTCTAATTAGGTTAAACTATATGTGTAATTGTTTAATTAATATAAGATTAGGGTTTTTTTCTGTTGTTCTTTTTTTTCTCTTTTTCTTTTTTTTACTTTCTCTTTTCTTTTGAATTGTTTTGGAGAGATAAATTTTATGTTTTCTTATGGTACATATGTAAATAGTTATAATTAGGTTAGTGTTTCAGTGGTTTCTTTTCTTTAATTTGTATTATTGCAAGAGAGGAAGATTTAATGTATTAAAGGCGGAGAATTTACTTATTAAAACCATGTATTCTGAGTATAACTGTGAATAATCAATTGCATTTCCCTGTTTTCTTTTCCCTAACCCATTTCTTAACAGATAGGTATTAATTAGATAGCATTAAACAGATAGGTATTAATTAAATTAAGACGGATGACCAGCAGGTAAAAAGTAGCTGTGAGGGCTAAGGCGGTGGTCTGACAACGCTTAGATTACAGGTTCGAGTGGCCCAACCGTCCGGAATTTGTTTTTGATTTTTTTTATTTATTTATTCTTCCTCTTTCACTTTTTTTTTTCCATTTTATCATTTACAGCTACTCAGCGATCCAATAAATTGTAATTTAAATTATTATATGGTAATAACTCGTTATTATTATAAAGAAATATTTCAGGTTATTGGGACCTTTTGGTTTTGTGGTGGACTTATTTATGAAGACAGAATATAATTCATTTATCTATTTTATCTTTATTATTTTATTAACGTTATTTCGGTAATTCCTTACTACCTTTCCTTTCCTTCTCCATTTCTTTCTTCCTTCCTCTTTCTCCGACACTTCCTTTCTTTTATTTCCTTTTTTTTGTGTTGCTTCGTTGATAATTATTTTTTTTTTCCCTTTTCCATTTTTCTGTTCTGCCTTAAGGCGTTAGAGCAGGATAAAGGTTTCATATTCCACAAAAATAGTGTGGCGCCCAACTATAACCTCTTGGAATAGATTTCCCCCCTAACTCTCTGAACTCCCCCCATCTTCTCTGAGCTAGACGGGACCCTCTAGTCTTGTGGAGGGGGCGTAACAAGGAGGCGTGTCAATGAAAATGGTGGCGCGGGACGTTGGCGAGGAGTACGAGAGCGGGAGCGCTCATTGTCGCGGTTGGAAGCGGTTAACCGCACTCGTTTTGGATGCGGAAGGGGACGATAAGGTTCGTAAAGGACCCAGCTAAGAGTGGTGTGAAAGGCGGCCGGGGTACGCAAGGTGGGCGATAGATGCCCGGGAGGAGAAGATGGGGAAGAACATCATTCCCGAGAAGAATGTCGATACTACCAGGTTCATTAAACTACCTGTCAGCCAACCGGACGTTCTCTAGACGGCCGGATTGTCCGGTAGGGCCCTGCACGGGGTAGGGGGAATGATGCTGTCCAACACCAGCACTGGGATGGCGAGACGGGGGGGGTCACCGGTGGGCACTTGGACACGGTGGCGCGGTAGTGCGAGCGGGTGGAGGCATTGGACCCCAGAGTGTATATGTTGGATGAAGGCTCTAATCGCAGGCGCGAGTATGATTGTCACGTGACTCCCGGAGTCAAAAAGGGTGCGGGCGATGACATAGTAAGGCGGGTTTTCTAAACGAAGGCGTGCAGTGGCATGAGTATGGTGGATGAAGGCGAGCGGATTGTTCAGGGAGAGCGACCGTTAACATTCCGGGGTAGGCGAGTCGGAGAGACGCCTAGAGCAAACGCGTCCGCGAGTAGGGGGAGAAGGTCGGCGACTACGGGGTTCAATGTGAGGAGAGGGCGACGGACAGTCAGCCCTCCGGGCAGGCAGAGGAGAAACGGCACGTTCAGATTCCGGGTGCGAAGGGGGAGGCGATGACCGGCGGCTGGTGGATGACTGGTACGAAGATAGGTTCGGAGGCTGTGTACGCTGAGGCAGGATGGTAAATGCAGGATGGTATGGTGGCGACGGTAGTACATATGGCATGAGTGCTCGGAGCGACAGCGATCGTGAAGATGGCCGCCGGACAAGCAGTTCCGGCAGATACGATTTTTGACCACGAATGTCTGCCGCGAAGTAATAAGCATGGCTTTGAACTCTTTGCACTGGCGAATGTCTGGTCAGGTCTCCACGAGAGGAGATGACCGTAGGCTGTGCCGTGACGCGGAGGGGTAAGACGACGTTGAGGGCGAGAGCCGTCAGGGCAGTGTGGAACGAGAAGGAGGCGCGGAAGAGCGAACCGCAGATGGCGGCGGAGAGAGCTGCAAGGCGTGAAGCGTTGTAGCAGAAATCCCTTGAGCTGGGTAACCGTTGGGAATTCCCAGTCAATGTGCTTCTCTTCAGAAGCCTCCTTGATTGGGGGGGGGGGGGATAAATGTCTGGCGAGTAAAGAAAAAAATAGAAAGGACGTCAGGTCCGGCGCAACAACTTTAAGTAAGGCTTCAGCGGCCTGGACCGGACCAGCCTAGAGTCGCTCAAAGAACCGAAGGAGTATGCCTTCGATTGTACCTATATTTGCACTAGTTTACATATGATTTTCAAAATACTCTGTCTTTCTCTCTCTCAAACATTTTAAAGTGCTCGAATGTCTTTACTAAATTAAATGTCAAGAGACCATAATTAGTGCCAAAATAACAAAATGCCTTACAAATTAATTCAAACACATAAATTTATCCAAAACTGTTACAAACAATAACAAAGATTAGAAACTGGTATTGAACCAAAAATATTACATAGCTGGCTGACAGACCAATTAAATTAAATGATAAGAATTAATAGTTTTCTATTGAATCTCTCTCAATGTAAATGTAGACGAAGAAATTGTGTGCGGTTGTATAAAATTTATAGCTTTAAGTAAATAGTGGGTGGTGAATAGGAGGCTATTTTATATTGGCTATAGTATTTGGTTTGTGGAATGGGGCTAACTGATTGGTGGAATGTTTTTAAATCAGCTTGTTTGATTGATTATCTGTTGAATTTAATAACTAGCTGTTGATTTATTTAAAAAAAAGTCCTTTTTAAATAAAAATTTGCTGATAATGCCCCCCCCCTCTTGTTCTTAAGTTTGTCCATTATAGATTTATTTGATGAGCTATCGGGGCAAGTTTGGTAGCATTCCTCTAAAAGTGTACAAGAATTTTACATTTGAACAAAATGAGATAAATTGTGACTACAAATTTATTAATTTCTGAGCGTTGAACTAATAAAGCAACCGAAGATCGTTGCAAATATTAATCTTTACAATAAATAAAAACAAAGCGGTTACTTGAATACAAGTACATTATAGACAAAAACACCTCTATCAATCCCAACAAAACTTGAAATATCCGTTTTCAATTAAGCAGTAACACGCAGAAACACCCTAACTTAATTATTCCACTGAAATGTTTTGAAATAAAGATGCCAGGTTTTTATATGTTCAGGTTAAGTTTGGAGTCGTTTACTGAGGAAAATCGTGAAAATTTCAGAAACCTAAATGGTAAAGTTGTATGGTCAATAATTGATTTTATTCTAAACTGGTATTTTAGCAAATGCACTTAGATGTACCTTAATATTACTTATTACTTAGGTGATAGAATCATGCATGACATCTTAACGTTACAATAGATTCATGCATGACACCTTAACGTTGCAATAGATTCACGCATTGCCACTTAACGCTGCAACAGGTTTACGCATGGTCACTTAACGTTGCAATAGGTTCACGCATGGTCACTTAACGTTGCAATTGTTTCATGCAAGGCAGCTTAACGTTGCAATTGTTTCATGCAAGGCAGCTTAACGTTGCAATTGGTTCACGCATGGTCACTTAACGTTGCAATTGGTTCACGCATGGTCACTTAACGTTGCAATAGGTTCATGCAAGACAGCTTAACGTTGCAATAGGTTCACGCATGGTCACTTAACGTTGCAATTGTTTCATGCAAGGCAGCTTATCGTTGCAATAGATTCATGCGTGACAACTTAACCCATTAGAACACTCTAAAAAGATTTTTTTTAAATTTCTCATATTTTGTAATTGAAATAACAGTGACAGGTTATATTAATTAATACACCAAATTAAAATATATAGAATTCAAACGCTATCTGTCATATGACATGCGTAGAATACGTTCGTACGTTTTCACCCCAACTCCCCAAACTACCCCCCCATGAACGCTTCTCCCCCGACCTCCCATCCACAACCCCCTGCTATGAGAAAATGTTCGTTCGCCGTTTGATGTGAGAAACGTTTGCTTTATAATGTTAGAATCGTTCGCTTTTTTCAAAATAGGTGCCTCCCAGAAAACGTATTCTACGATAATATATTTTATATATCGCTAGTGCATCCCCCGTTTTTTGTGGAAATCGCAAAGAAAAGTTCAATAAAATCATTATTTTCGTCGTGGGAAGATGTCAGATTTTCCTTTGTGGGAATTATCTTGTCCAAATCCCATCATGGAATATATATAAAATTTGGGTTCCTATGATTGTTCGTTTTTTGGTATTTTCTATACAACACAACACACATGAATATCCATGTCAGACAGTCCAACCATGTCAGAACTTTGTGTTCACTCACAGGACCTCTAAACATTCATTTCCTGTGAAAAACTCAATATTGAAAGTTTGACACAGTCACAGTAACAAGAGAAAATAAATACAGTTTACAATCTGCCTTAAAGGGAAATATTAGATATTTGGCGCAGTCTTGACTGAGGTGTTTTTTCTTTTTAATTAAGGAGTCACGTTGAAAATATTGTACAACCCCAATAGATTGATTATGTATTCCACACATAGGCACACCTACATTTATATGTATGTAAAATATAGAAACAGGTTTGCTCTTTATCAAGAGACATTTGCCTAAATTCACTAGGGATCTACTGAACCATAGCCGAAGGGATATAAGGGTAATAGTGGGTCCACTAACCGGACATTGTAGGCTAAACAGACACATGCACCAACTAAGACTTGCAGATAGCGCGGTATGCCGATTTTGCAAGGCTGAGGAAGAGACACCGGTGCACATCCTTTACGAGTGCGCCAGCCTGGCAAGGACAAGGTTTCTTCAATTGGGGATAGGCAATCCCGAAGGTATGAGCTTCATGAGGAGCCGCTCTCAGCTTTACTAGGCCTGATTAGGAAGGCGAACCTGGGGGATGTGCTATAATTTTAGGGGGATCCACAATGGACCTCGTTTTGTAGGTAGGTCGCAGTGGAATGAGGCCCGCCCCCCCCCGCTTTTATTCTATTCTATATATATATATATAATATAGTAAGAGGTTTGTATATTTGTAACCAGATATTTTAAAATGGTATTTTGGTTATTCACGAAAACTCCCGATTTGATATCAACATAACAAAAGAGAATACAATGCAGGATTGTGTGTTTTGTTAATAACGCGGAGGTCACATTCACTAGGGTTATTGGGGTTACGTAAGAGGCTGAGACTCACACACACACACACACACACACACACACAAAGTGGTTTATAAAGCAGAAGATAGGAAATTATGTTAACAATGCGGCATTACATGTCGTGTTTCTCTGGCCGTGAATGATAAGAAAAATGTACTTTAATTTAGTTTTTTATATTTTTCAATTATTTATTTAAATTTACACAGTAGAGTCTAAAGAAAATTACAGATGCCCAGCATAAATGAGAAATGCCTTTTATTCGTGAAGCGGAAAAATGAAGTTTATTCAATTCAGATTTATAGGTTACAACCATTTCCTTTTCTAATTTTATATATATATGTTTTTTGTTTGTTTTTTTCCTCAACAGCAGTACCCCTGTTGAGGAGGAGTTTATTTTCAGTAGCATCATATTACATATACTGCACACATTGAAAAACACAACATTAAATATATTCAATATTTACAAGATATATATATATATATTACTGAATTATAAACAGATGCCAAATTAGAATTTCAGTTAGTACTACAGAATAAAAGGCAAAAGATATAAGAGTAAAATGATAAGACATAAGACAAAATTAGTATTAGAGAGATAATAATAGAAATTGAACTAAAGAAAAAATAAATAAAGGTTTGTGGTAATAGTGATGAATTTTTCCTTTCATTTTTCATTATTTTTACAATTACAGTGTATAATATTATTATAATTATTTACATGGTGATATTTATTATATAAGTTCCCTTATAATAAATCCAAAGTCAATAGAGTTGACATATTCATAGAAAATTTCAAAATTCTTATTGACAAGATCTCTGAGTTGGACAGGGGGCCATGGGACGCCTTGAAGTAGCGTATTTCTTATCAGTCTCATCCTCAATGAATCCAGAAGAGGGCAGTGTAAGAGAAGATGCTCCACTGTTTGTTCTGGATTGCCGAGGCATCTACAATAACTGTAATTACATGGAAACGGTGTAAATATGCCTTGTATCTTCCGTGACCGCTCAGAACTTGTGTCAGTTTATAGGTCAGCTGAATGAAAGGTTTCTTCAATCGGTCTGTTACAGTAGTAAAAAACATCCTGGTTAGTGCACCTTTGGTAGTGACAGCCCATTGTTGATTCCATTCAGCTACACTTTTGTCTCGGTAATGTGATTTTACTTATGACAAAGGTACTTTAACATAGCTGAGGGGTAAGGCAGCAGATTTAGAAGCTTCTTTGGCTAAACGGTCAGCCAACTCATTTCCTGCAAGAACTTGATGAGATTTCACCCAAGAGAAATGAACTGTCCATCCTAGCCTCCTCGGTAAGACGAAACAATTTCTTTCTAGCTCTCATTATGAGTGGTAGATTATTGTTTTTATTCTTCAAAGAGTCGACGGTAACTTGGCTATCAGTTAGTATGCAGACAGATTTGTTTTGGGAAGGTATTTCTTCAAGCATTGCCAATGCCATTTCAATAGCTAGCTCCTCTGCCTGATTGTTGGAATTTTTATATCAATAGGCATAATATTACCAACCACACATGCTGCCTCGTAAGATATTGTTTTATAACTTCTTAGGTTCTGATAAGTATTAGTCTGTGTGTTCTAATAATTTTCTTTCTGTTTATTGATTTATTTATCGCGGTGCCCCAAATTGGACAACCGTAGGTGATAGCAGGAATTATCGCAGCATCATGGATCACCTTTAGCGCTTCACAATTAGACCCCCAGTGGACTTTGGATACTTTAAAAGGATATTAGTTAAGCGTATTGCTCTGTTGGAAATGTGATCTATTTGAGGCTTCCAGTTATAGAATCTATCAAAGTAAGTACACGCCTAAGAATTTTAAGTTTGGACTACCAAAATTTTTTGTCCATCCAGAAAAATTTGTGGTTCATGAGAATTTCTTTTTCGTGTGATGTATGAATGTGATGTGTAAGTGTGATGTATAAATGTGATGTGTAAGTGTGATGTATAAATGTGATGTGTAAGTGTGATGTATAAATGTGATGTGTAAGTGTGATGTATAAATGTGATGTGTAAGTGTGATGTATAAATGTGATGTGTAAGTGTGATATATAAATGTGATGTATAAATGTGATGTGTAAGTGTGATGTATAAATGTGATGTATAAATGTGATGTGTAAGTGTGATGTATAAATGTGATGTGTAAGTGTGATGTATAAATGTGATGTGTAAGTGTGATATATAAATGTGATGTATAAATGTGATGTGTAAGTGTGATGTATAAATGTGATGTATAAATGTGATGTGTAAGTGTGATGTATAAATGTGATGTGTAAGTGTGATGTATAAATGTGATGTGTAAGTGTGATGTATAAATGTGATGTGTAAGTGTGATGTATAAATGTGATGTGTAAGTGTGATGTATAAAGCTTTGCTTTTGGAACAGTTGAATGTAATTTTAGATTTTTTGGACCATCTAGCAATAGCAATAGCAATAGCAAAAAGGCATTCGTCAGCCTTCCATTCGGCACCAAGCCCATCCTTATCTGCAATCATTATTAACAAATCATCCGCGTAAGCCACATCCTCAGAGGATTCTGGATACGATAATCTCAGAACTGGATCATACATTATATTCCAGTAACATGGACCACAACAGGAACTCTGAGGGCAACCCATTAATACTTCTTTTTCTACCACTATATGCTAGAATAAATACAAACAAAACGTTCATTGAAATAATCACGGGACAGATTGTAGAGATTTTTTTGACAGTTCATGATTCGTAACTGATTGAGGATTTCAGGCCACCAAGCTGAATTGAAAGCCCTTTTGACATCTATTGAAATCAAAACTATATCTTTCTTTATTGTAAATTAGATTGGATGAAATCATTCACCCTTGTCAAATAGTGAACTGTGCCGATGTGAGGACAAAATCCGTAATGATTATCGCTAAGTAGATGATTAGACTCAAAGTGGGTACATATTCTACCTGTAAAGAGTTTTTCTAGCAGTTTACCACCTACAAGCAGCAAACTTATAGGTCGAAATTTTGCTGGGCCTTCTCCTGCTCTTTGCCGGGCCTGATTATTGGAATTACCTTAGATTTTTTCCAGAATGTGGGAAATTCTCCTCTTTTTAAACATTCGTTGTATATGCTATAAAAAGAAATGGGGAGCAATTCTTGTTAGCAACTAAGATGTCACTGGAAAAACCATCCTCTCCTGGTGATTTTTTGTTGTTGAAGGAGTGTAAAGCTTGTTTTATTTCTTCATTTGGGAAAGAACATCGTCTTCAGTGTCAACTGTTTGGTTTGCTACAAGTCTTAACACTTTTGGGGTAATCAGTATCTAATGACGGGTCGTCGTTTGGGAAAAAGCAATCAATTAATGTTTCAAGTGTATCAATAATTCCGGTGGTGTAAGTATTATCTGATTTTTTAAAAGTTGATAAAACAGGTTGGGCCTTTAATTTACCAGCGACAATTTTAAACGCTGAGTTCCAAGGGTTTTCTTTGCATACACTATTGCGGTATTCAACCCATGATTTCATTTTTGATGTTCTCAACATATTTGAATAAATTTGTTTCTGAATAGTATATTCTCTTTTTCTAATGTCACGAAGTTGCACATCATTTCTGGTTCTTTGGTACAATCTTCTCAATCTCAAACCTTCTTTCCGTTGATTAGTAAGTTCCGTATTCCACCAAGGAACTGTTCTTTTTAATATTTTTTTATCGAGTTTCTTCTTAATACAAAGTACTGAATTACAGGCTTCAGAGATGATTTCAAAGAAGATAGTTAAAAAATTATTTAATGTGCCCGAGATTCGAATCAAGTCAGAAAGGTCAGAGTCTATTTGGGTAGGATCAAGATTAATAGAACCATCTGAATAGAGAAGTCGCGATAATCTTTGCAATGTTCATTAAGAAACTTATCCTTTTTTTCTTTAACTAATTTATAACGAAAATTACCTGCGTTAAGCGAAAATTTGGAATGAGATGTAGCAATGGTAAAGCTAATTATTTTGTGGTCAGAGGCACTTTCAATCAGATCTACATTCCAGTTAATAATTTTATTTAAAGCAGACAGAGATACAACTGTTACATCGACACTGCTTTTACCGTTGATGGTTTGAAAAGTTGGCACACCTTTATTATTATTTAAAGTTATCAAGGAATTTTCAGCTAAAAATTCCTCTAACAAACGACCTCTAGAGTCAGTCTTTTTATCAAACCAAGTAAAGGAATGTGCATTACTATCCACTCCTATTACAACTTTTTTTTTTATTGATATGGTTGAGCAAATCATTCATAGTTTGTAAATCTATGTTTATGTCGTTATTTATTTCTAAATATGAAGATAATAGATATAATTTATCATTATTATGATTAATTTCCACTAAGACATGATCTTCACTAGAACACTGGCTAAGTAAACATATCTATATTACGATTATATACCACGATAGCGGCACGTTTCTACCAACACCAGCATTAAAAATCCTAAAAGTATTGGGAAAGCCAACGATAGTATTATTTCTATTGTAAGGCTCTTGAATAAAAGCTAGATCAACATAATTATTTACCATTACCTGTATTAAGTTATTTGTGGCCGCCTTTGATCTTTGTAAGTTCACTTGAAAACATTGTATATTATTCTGTTTACTAATATCGCGGAGTAAATATATATTTTTAGACCTCATAATCCACATTTAGTTTTTTTGGACGAATTTTTTCCAGTCGTGTGGGGCAGTTCAAGTCTAGTGCAGAGTGATCAACATTGTGTTTATTTTTATTATAATGATTAGGATTTTTCCAGTTAGAACAAGAATATTCTGATTTTCCTACTTTGCAATCAGTTAATTTATGATCGCCGCTACTTAGTGGGCATGTGAGAGAACCTTTGCAATTTTGAGCTGAATGATTGACTTTATTACAAGTGAAGCAACGATTGAGAGCAATATATTCTGTAACCCTACACATATTTCCCACATTAACTTTAACCTCGTTTGCAATATTTTTCTAAAAAGTTCGGAATTAATTCAATTACACAGTGTCTCTTATTTGTTTTCTTGTTAGTTATAATTTTCTTAGCTACAGCGTCACCTTCATTTATGTTTAATTCAGGGTTTTGATTGCTCATACATCCAATTATATTCTCTCGAGTGATATCTTCAGGAATATTTAAGATAATCAAAGAAGGCTTGCTTTTACTAATCGGTATAGCCCTGAATTCCGCAGAGCAAACTGCATTGATATGATTGCACAGTTTATCAGCCCCATGTTTACTGTCAGTTTCTAAAATAATGTTACCATTCTTCAAGTTTTTAAAACGTGTAACTCCAATTTTCTCTTTTGGAGGTTTGATTTTCTCTTTAATGATTTTCTTTGATTGGTCAGGGTTAATTTCTATTTTAGGTTTAACAATACATGTATATCTAAGATTATTATGAAAATTATTAAACTTGTTTGCAGATTTTAGGATGCCAGAATAAGAATAAGTTAAATGTTTACCAGATATAACCTCTTGCTCACCTACGCTTCTCTTTTCTTCTTTTTTAGCCAATTCAGATTTCAATTCATGAAATATTGATGTAGGTTCACTAACAGATTTACCAATATCTCCTTTATAAGCTTTAAGTAGATTGCACTTTTAGATTTCACATTAACTAGTCTTTTAATAGCAGTCTCAAACAGCACGTCTATTTCACTAACCGCCATCTTTGGCTCTCTCTCTTGTGTGTGTGTGTGTGTGTGTGTGTGTGTGTGTGTTTAAGAATCTAGTGTGAAACATTCAAACGACTTTCTTTTATTCACCAATTTTCTTTAAACCATTAATGTTTATTAAATATTTAGTTGCGTTTAATATGGACTAGTTTCTAAAGAATCAATTTGACAGCTTGGCCAGCTCTTTGGCTCTCCTTCAAATTGGAAACACTATAGCTATAAAGAAAAAGCATTTTATAGTAAAATCTAGCGCCAAATTTAGCAGAGCTTCTTTAAAATTTCGCCAAAAAAATATTTGAAATACGTATTATTTTTGAGTCGTGAACTCGAAACACCCGAAATCAGATGCGGGGAAAAGAATTTCAAAGTGAAAGAGCACAGACACAAAAGGATTCATGCAATGAAAAAATGGAGTTAAATATAATAATATCAGGAATAAAGTGGCTCACCGTTTAATTAGACTTAGATGTTGGAGTCTGGTCAAAGCTAAAATGTCAGTTAAGAGTTACGTGTGAAAGTGTTTGTGTGATGAAATGTATGTAAAGGAATTTAATAGAAGCAAAGATGTACAATAGAACAGACGCCAATTAAAAAATGTCTCCATTTTCACAGAAGCGCGAAGTAACCAATACTCACCCACCAAAATAGATGCAAATAAAAAGCAGACAAGTTTCTCTATGAGCATCTAGAGATGCACAGAGCAAGAGAAGAGAAGGTTAATACAACTTGGAAAATTTAGGCCGTAAGGACGACCAAAATAAAATATTTGGTTGACGACCGGAAAATATGTTAGTTTAAAGAAAATTGTTAGATTATTTTAGCACAAAAAGTAGAAATAATCACGTCTCTATTATTTATTGCTGATTATACCTACGGAAATCATAGTTTAGAATATAGTTATATTTCTTTGGATTCGCTCGAGATATTTGATAGTTGAAAATTGCAAATTTACTTGGTCTGACGAAGAAGGTCTACGTTTCTCTGGTGAGGATGCCACGCGGAAACTTACGGACTTGGTGAAGAGCGATCTTTCTGACTTCATCGAGGCATTGCGAATGAATTCTCTAGCTAAGGACTATTTCTCCTCTGTTGGCCAACGAAGTTCGCAACCGACCTCATATAGCACTCCAGCACGCACTTCATCTTCTTGAAATCATTTTGCCGTCTGTAAGAAGAGTTTTTCTGCTAAACCTTCAATTTCCACTTTTAATTCTATTTCCATTATTAGTTACAATATTTCGGGCCTGAGATCCAAAATTGATAACTATCCTATTGCTTTTTTGAATTTATTAAAAAAGTTTGATATTTTTATCTTATTAGAAACATTTGTAATGGAAAATTCGTTCAGTTATTATAATCATTATTTTCCAGAATATTATTTAAGTTGGGAACCGGCTATCAGAGTATCCAAATATGGCAGAGCTGGTGGTGGCAAGTTGTGTGGTGTGAAGCGCTCGCTGGGTAATCCATATTTTTGTACAATGACGGGGCTTCCGGGTATTCGCTTAAGACAAAATGATATGGTCATCACATTATTACCTGTTTATCTAAACTGTAATAAATGGGACGAAGATTTCACAACACTTTATGAATCCTTCGATTCTGATTTTACTGGTAAAATTATCCTAATGGGGGATTTTAATGTTCGGATAGGCAACTCCCAGCTTCTTTCAGACGACTTAGTATCCAACAATCCTCACTGTTCTCTCTCAAGAACCTCTAAAGACGCCTTCTTGAATAATAATGTTTCTAAGTTTATAAATTTTTGTTGTGATAACGATCTCGTAATTTTGAATGGTCGTTTTGGTGGAGATCAAGAAGGAGACTTCACCTTTGTTGCTCCCGTGGGTTGTTCGGTAAACGATCTTTGTTGTGTATCTTTTGACTGTTTACCCGTTGTGGAGCGTTTTACCGTCCTACAAGAGACTTTCTCCGATCACCTACCGATTTCACTTTCTATTAAACTCCAGTTAAATATTAATAGTAATCTATTACTTCTAATTCCTCAATTAAATTGGAAAGATTCTGACAAACATGTTTACTGCACTAATCTTGAACAGGCCCTTGGTTCAATAAGTTATTATTTTACTAATCTTCAAGATTATGCAGATGCTCTTACTGACTGTATTAAAAAATCCTGTCCTTCCTCGACCCCTACTTTTTCTATAATTAAAAAGTTTCAGAAAAACCCTTGGTTCAATTATCGTTGTTTGCAAGCCAGGAGAAAATCATTCAGATGTCTTAACCTGTTCAGAAAAACCAACCCAAGGATTGCAAAAGATGCCTACCTCACTGCTAAAAAAGATTATGTGAAGGTGTGTGATGCCCAGGAAAAAGAATATTTTTCTTCATTCTGTCAAATGTTTGGAGCCGTTAAGGACTCCAAACAATTTTGGAGTTTAGTAAACCGATTTCGTAGAAAGCACTTTGTTTTGGGCAGTAATATAACTATCGACAAGCTGGTCTCTCATTTTAAGTCTCTTCTCAACCCTCCTTTGCTTTCTCTTTCCCCCTATGCTGAGGCTTTCATCTCCTCTCCTATTCTGGACTCTCCATTTACCCTTGATGAGCTTTCTTTAACAATATCTAACCTTAAGCGCAATAAGGCCCCTGGCCCTGACCGTGTGCCAAACGAGTTCTATAAATTTTCCCCTTTAGTTTTTAAGGAACGACTTTTAGCTTTCTTTAATTATTGCTTTGAACTTGGTGAGGTTCCTCCATCGTTTGGTAAGTCAATGATCTTTCCACTTTACAAGCATGGTAATATTAACGATGTGGCAAATTATAGAGGAATTTCGTGTTTGGATTCTTGGCAAAGTTATTCTCCTCTCTACTACTCCGCCGCTTGGAACAATTTGTAATTCAGAATGACTCATTGAGCGAATTTCAGGCGGGTTTTAGAAGAGGTTACTCTGCAATCGATAATCTATTTGTTCTAACAAACTTAATTAGTCTTAAACTGTCGGAGAAGGAATCTAAATTGTATTGCTTCTTCGTTGATTTTAGGGCAGCTTTCGATACGGTGGACCATTCTTCTTTGTTTTTAAAGCTACTCAACCTTGGCATTTCTTCTAAATTTGTGGGTATTCTGAGGAGGTTATACCTCTTTGCTGCCTCCTCAGTTCGTGGTACGGATACAATTTCAGAATTCTTTACGGTTGGTTCCGGCGTGAGACAAGGTTGTCTACTCAGCCCTATTTTGTTTTCGTTATTTGTGGATGATCTGCCATCGCTTTTGGAAGGTGGAGTAGTTGTTAGCAATACGAAAATAAAGATTTGGCTTTATGCCGACGACATTGTTCTATTAGCTGATAATCCAATTGCTCTTCAAAGGAATATAAGGATCTTGGAGGCTTGCTGCGATCAATGGAACCTTTCGGTTAATTTATCGAAATCAAAAATTATGATCTTCAGAAGAGGGGGCAGACTCGCTTCTTCCGAGAAATGGGATTATAACGGGCAGCAAATTGAAATTGTAAACAGATTTAAATACCTTGGCGTTACGTTAACTCCCCGTCTTACATTCTTAACCCATCTTGTGGAAAAAGTCTCGCTGGCAAAACAGCGATTAAATAGAGTTTGGCACAATCTTATTCTCAATAAAAATGTCCCCCTATCAGCTAAATATCAGGTATTTAAGAGTGTGTCTCGAGTAATTGCCTGCTATGGGGCTCAGATTTGGGGGTTTCAGGCTTATGAGGTGGTAGAGAAACTTCAAAGATTTTTTATAAAAAAATTGTTTGCGTTACCTATCCAGACTCCCAACTATATATTGTCGTTAGAGAGTGCTTTGGAACCACTCGAAGTTTATACCCTTAACCTCCATCTAAGATACTGTGTCAAGGTGTTATCTCTTCCATCCCACAGACTCCCTAAGATACTGGCCCTCAAAATAATTGACAGAAAAATATATTGGTTCAAACACTGGCTTACTCTTTTTCAGTGTAACTCATGTTCTTTTAATGACTCCCTGCTTAACTTACAAACTCGGCCCACTCAGTTTGCCTTACTTGGAGAGAGAATAAGGGAATCTCGCTTGCAGGAATCTGTGAGACGCGCAACCATGTCTGATCGTTTTGTTCTGTACAGCCACTTAACATCTATGGGCAGGGATCGCGTTTCTTCAGCCTTTTCTGACGACCTTTCATTCTTGGAAATGCGGTGGCTTTTCAAGTTAAGAGGGGAGCTTCTTTACCTAAATTATAGGCCCTGGTTAGACAGGGAACTAGAGCTGGAAAAGTGCTCCCTGTGTAATAGCGGTTCTCGTGAGGAAGTTTACCACTTTTTGGGAGAGTGTCCCTTATTAGCTGAATTTCGTCTCCTTTACTTCTCCAAGCGTACGCTTTCTAGAGAGGAAATTGTATCCTTCCTAACAGGTCGGACCCACCCTCGGCCCCTTCTCCGCTATGCTCGCCATGCTTGGAAAGCAAGATATAACTGGATCTCCGATTTTTAATCGATTACCTCTTAGTATAGTTATCATCAGTTCTTTTTTTTACTTTATCTTATTTTCTCTTTGATAGGGAACCTCTCATAGAAGATCACTTTCAGTTTTTGGTGCCTTCATTTATATTATGTACCTTTTTATTTATTTATGTATTTTTCTTTTTTTCTTTGTAAAATGTTTTTTGAATATGCTTTGTATTTTTACGATGATCAGTGAACTCTGGCAGACGGCTGCAGCCATTGCCTATAATATGTTGTACCAAAAAAGAAGTTTATTTGTAAATTTCTGAAAGATATATTATTATTATTATATTTCTTTGTTGGCCATTGGGAATTAATACGTTAAAGGTTTGTAACCTTTTCAGCTTGGTTGCCAAGCTTGCATGACCAAAAAACAATTATTTGTCTTTCCTTTTTGAATGTTTTGCATAAACCAATGTTTCGGTGAAAATTGTTCGTCTTCAGGGACGTCTAAAGAGAATACAAATATAGAGGTGCATAATAATGTTGAAATAAAAATAAAGTAATGATTGAAAATTATTTCGTTTTTCTCATCAATATTTATCTATGTAAATTTGCCTAAAGAACGCAAACAATGTTCACCCTAACACAGGAATTTGTGAGAAACTTAAAAAGGAAAGAAAATGATGTTTATTTTGCACCCTATTGCACCAGGTCCCCAAAGCCAACAAGCTTTAAACAGATGCTTCGCAATATGTTATAATTTCTGGCCTAGAGGTATTTTATGCTACAAATTTGAAGAAATAAAGGTTTCTTTTTAACCAGTATAACATTAACTATTTTGTATCACTGAAGTGATGAAAAATGTATTAAACTCGAAAATTTAATTACTTGGGGCAGAAATGTTTGTTCAGCTGGAAGTGCGGACCTTAGCGAAAAAGTTTACGATTTTTTTTTTTCAGTATTTCCTGGAAAATGTGACCAACTGCAGCCTGGTATGTGAATGTGTTATTTTTCTTTGAAATTACACTAACTGCAGTAAGAGAAAGTATACATTTTCTGGAAAAAATTGATTTTAGCTCATCTTTAAACTGCTATTACAAGTTTTGTCGGCTCTCTACCTGATCCAAATGTACTCACCTCAAGCGGCTTACGAACTAACAAGTAAAATCTGATGCGGCTTCCAGCCACCTATATTCTGTGTTTAATATTAAGGTTAAGTAACTAAACCTTTAGTAAAAATTCCATGTTTGAAGAAGGTTTGTCGGTTATAATTGTTACAACTGCAGTAAAAGAAAGTGGTCTGATTATTCGTTATTTGGGTCAGTTTTTTGTGCACTATTAACACAGTTGGGAAAATCTTGTATTGGCGTTAGTGACTTGTATAAGTCGTGTGTGTCGTGTGTAAACGCGCACCAGAGGTTTCTTTCTTATCTGAATGGTAATCTGCACTATATCCACGAGATTGAATTTAATAGGTAACGTTTTATTTATTCGAAATTTACAATTGTGATTTGCTCCTGCAACAAGTAAATAGCCTGACATAAGGAAACTTGAGAGGAGTCATCACCCAGTGGTGACTCTTCAAATTAATTATTTATTTACTGATCTCCATCGCCGAGGGAATCGGGCAGCCAACGCCGCTTGAGTCGTCGGTTGCGGTTATCAAGAAGGGGCAAAGATGTGAGATGATAAATTAGAGGGTTCGAATGACCAGAAAGGAGAGAATGAAATTTTTTTGTACCGAGTTAATAATAATAATAATAACTTTATTGATTTTTTTTATAATTTTCTTTACAATAATGAAATATTTACATTGTATAAAGCATGGCGTTCAGCCGTCTGCTTGAATTGACTAGTATACAACAATATAAGAACAAAAAAAAAGAAAAAATAGATTATGTAAACTCAAATGATTAAAAAAGAACTAAACAAAACAGAATAGAGTGGAATTTTATGTTTAGCAAGAGAAATTACAACAACTCCCGAAACTCTTAGCTGACATTTTAGCTTTGACCAGACTCCAACATCTAAGTCTAATTAAAAGGTGAGCCACTTTATCCTGATATTATTATATTTAACTCCAGTTTTTCATTGCATGAATCCTTTTGTGTCTGTCCTCTTTTCACTTTAAAATTCTTTTCCCCGCATCTGATTTCGGGTTTCGGGAGAAATAATAATAATAATATTAATAAATAACAAAAAATCCTATTTGAAATAAGATGACCAGAAAGAAAGAGGTGATATTACAGACGGTCCAAGATCCACTCAGACCTCACTTTCCACGCTTGACGAGTGTAGCCTACCAGCGGTAAATAAGGAACTTCGCTAGATAAGGAGTCTACTATTTCTCGCTAGAGAGATCGGTTTGCCAAAGTGGAGGAGACGAACCTTTGCCAAAATAAGGCACTCACCGAGAAAGTGAAATGAGTCTTCACGAGTGTTGTAGGAGCAGAGAGAACACTTTCCGTTTTCTGGATTCCTTACCAACCATGGCCTGTAATTAAGATATAATAGTTCTCCCCTGATTTTCAAAAACCAGCCAAGATCTCTAAGTTTAAAATCATTAAATAAGCGCTCTGATACATAACCAGGGTACTCCGCAATTAGCCCCTAATAGAGAAGAAATCGATCAGAAGCAGTGGCGCGGCTCACAGCCTCCTCCAAACGACTAGCCTCAATCTGAGGAGGGAGTTCGGAAAGAAGGATATTCCAGGAAGTTATATTGTTTGGGGAAGAAGTGAAGTCGCAGGAGTATTGGCGGGCGGATGAAACCAAATGTTTATACCAGAATAAATGTTTGGTTATTACATGCCTGGCTACTATTTTAGGCAGACGATGGTCCTCTAGAGAAAGTATATTAAGAAGGTATTTGAGGTGAAGTTTTAGGGTATATGATTGGAAGGATTCTAACGGAGTTTCTAAAGTCAACATGCAGATAGGAATACTACTGGGCAAAGCAAATAGTTTTTGCAGAAAGAATCTCTGAAACTTTTCCAAGGGCTCGTAGGCTTGAAATCCCCAGACCTGAGAATGTATCTCACCACCGATCTGCATACACTATTAAATAATTGGAATTTAGGTTTAACGGGAATATTATTGTTTAAAATAAACTGGTGCCGAATTCCGGTAATACCTAATTTCGCCGCAGAGACCTTGTTAAGAATATGAGGTGTGAAAGTGAGACGTGGAGTGAGTGTAACGCCAAGGTATTTATAACGGTTAACAACTCTATTATAATGTTCTTATAAAACCATTTCTCTGAAGAGGACAATTTACCCCCTTTACGAAAGATCATATTTTCGATTTTTACAGATAGGCAGTAAGGTCCCACCTTTTTGTACCGAGTTGAAATTACATTTTTTTTATAAATGGTGTCTTTAAATCATTGTGGATGATTATGTTTGGATACATAATATGAAGCATTAGTTATTCGGCGCAGTATTTTGGACTGTGAGGATCGATGGCGATAGATATTAGAATGTTGGCCGACCCCCACAGTTCGAGACCGTATGTCCAAATAGGTTTCAGAAGTGCGTTGTGTTTCAGAACTTTGTTATTTAATGTCAATTTGATGGACTGGCAAGTAGTCGTGCTTAGCATGTGGTTACATTTTTTCATTTTTAGTATTTTGTGCTTAGTTTGACGTGGATTCCACGTCAGTCGCTTGTCAATGTAGCGTCCAAGAGGTCGTGCTGTATCTATGCAAGGAAGTGCAGCCTGATACAAGTGGGCAGGTAGTTCATCAAAGAGTGAACGTTATATTTCGGCACTTTTGAACATTTACTTTAATTTTCCATTTAGCAAACCAATGCTCAAGAAATGGTTTGCAAGATGCGGGTGGATCAATATGAGGAGAAGAATGGCTAGGTCGTCGCGTAAGTGAAAATTGTGGTTTGAGGGTGAATAGGAATTCGGCAACGTAAATATTGAAAAGTATTAGCCCAAGAATACTACCTTGAGGAACTGTGACCTCCACATTATAAAGAGAATATATAGTTGTCTGATTGACGCAGAAATAGGTAAAGAAATTATTGCATTAGTATCAATACTGGCGATCACTCACCTATCAAGGAACCATCGCGAAGGATTCCCCTGGCCAAACAACAGGAAGTTGACAAGATGTTAGACAACATGAAGTAACGAGGCGTGATCCAACCCTCCAGCAGCCCTTGGGCTTCTCTTGGAAAAACTGTCCGGCGTTGGCTTGAAGCTTAGCCTAAAGAAATGCCAACTCTTTGGCAAGGAAGTGAAATACCTGGGATATATTGTTGTCGCGGAAGGAGTGAAGACCGATCCTGAGAAGATTGAAGCCGTGAGTACGTGGCCAGTCCCGAAAGATAAGCGGGAAATCAGAAGTTTCCTGGGGCTGTGTACTTACTACAGAAGATTTGTCTACAGATTTGCAGACATAGCCAGGCCACTACATCGATTGACTAAAAATGAACAACCTTTCGAAAGGACACCTAAATGCCAAGAAGCATTCGATCGATTCAAGGAAGCCCTATGATGTCCCCAATCTTGTCATGCTCACAGGCTGGTTGCAAATTCATAGTAGACACAGATACCAGAATGTCGGAATAGGGGGTGTACTTTCTCAGGTACAGGATGGCGAAGAACGAGTCATTGCGTACTTCGCTAAAACTCTCTCTAAGGCTGAAAAGAATTACTTGTCACTAGGAAAGAGCTTCTGGCAATCGTGAAGACATTGGAATATTTCCATAGATACTTGTATGGACAGCCGTTCCTATTGCGAACAGACCATGCTTCACTGACTTGGCTGTTAAATTTCAAGAACCCGGTAGGTCAAGTACCTCGCTGGATAGAGAGATTGCAGGAATACCAATTCAAGATCATCCACCGGAAAGGAAGACTCCATGGCAATGCTGACGCTCTTTCAAGGCGTCCTTGCATTACGGATTGCAAGCACTGTAGCAAGATAGAGCTGAAGGAGCAGGGACAATGCAAAAAAATCACCGTCTTACCACTAGAAGAATGGAGCCCTGAAGTGATTAGAGAAAAACAACTTAAGGTTGAGGACATCGGACCAGTGCTCAAGTTTAAAGAAGATGGGTTAAGACCGGACTGGAAAGACATTGCACCTAGCAGTGTCGGGATGTGATATGCTACTGTGCACAATGGGATTCGCTTACCATTAAAGATGGCGTATTGCTGCGGATCTAGGAAAGCACAGATGGCAAAGTCAAGAGGAATCAGGTAATTCTACCCTGCGTCGAAGAGGGATGAAGTACTAGCGGGACTGCACGGAGGCATTACTGGCAGTCATTTCGGAGTAAAGAAGACATTGGAAAAGCTGAGGCAGCGGTTCTGTTGGGTAGCCTACCACCAAGATGTTGAAAATTGGTGTAGCGAGCAAAGTACCCAGATGTAGAACCAGTGGCGCTATGAGGCAGTATAATGTGGAGCACCGTTCGAAAGAATAGCTATCGATATAGACAACCTCTTTCCAAAATCTAAAAGAGGAAATGGCTATATATACTAGTTGCGGCGGACTACTTTAGCAAGCGAACAGAGGCGTATGCTTTGCCAACCCAGGACGCATCAGCTGTGGCCGAAGCTCTAGTAAATAACCTGTTCAGTAAATTACATTTCGATCAGGGGAGAAACATTTGAGTCACAGGTGTTCAAAGCAGTCTGCGTGATCCTTGGCATCAGGAAGACGAGGAGAAAGCCGCTTCACCCTCAGTCTGGCAGCATGGTAGAGCGATTTATCAAGATCCTTGGAAGCCATTTAAGGCTTTTGGTGAATGATCGCCAGGACGACTGGGACAACACATACCGCTACTAATAATGGCGTACCGTTCGGCTATTCACGAGACCCCGGGCCGCACGTGCTCGGACGGGAGCTTCAGCTGCCCAGTGACCTTTTATTTGGTAGCCCAGAATAAGAGGAAACGGACGTGTACAACTATGACGAAGAGCTTCGCCGCAGATTGAGGACCATCCATGGAAAGGTGCGCGACGAGATGGTGATAGAAAGTGACCTGATGAAAACGCGGTACGATCTACGGGTCACCGGAAGGACCTTCCAGGGAGGCAAGAAGGTAAGGCTGTATAGCCCGGTCCTGAAGAAGGGAAGGTCTCCAAAGCTTCAAAAGCGATTGGGAAGGACCTTATACAGTTATATCAAGGCTCAACGACCTGGTATACCGAATCCAACGAACACCCAGATCCAAAATGAAGGTCGTTCCGGGACGAACAGATCTGAGAGGGGAGCAGTGTAACGCAGCCACTAGTGTTATCTAGGAGAAAAAGCAGGCATCTCAAGTTCTCCTCGTGGCCGCTGGATGCGCTAGCGGGGCGCTTCTACGTTTTTTTTTGCCTAGAAGTTCCAACATTCTATCGCGCCCTAAGATGTTCTAGAACTGTCCAGAGTCTTCTCCAGGGGTATAAATAGGCGAAGAACATCTCGAGTGAATCTGTCTTGTTCCAAACGAAGTGTGCGTTTGTGTAAAGTGAATAAAAAGTGAACTGAGAGATCTTTTGATGGTTTAAACAGTGTATTTAAGTGCTTTATTTGTAATTTATTGTGTTAAACAATAAATTGGTGTTGTTAGACGTTTAGTGTGTTTTATCTAAACGAACCCACTTAGCAACTAGTTACAGTAGCTAGTTCAGAAAAACGTTACTCTATATATATATATATTTCAGTTATATGTAAAATTTGTAACTAGGTAATGCATGTATAAATAAATCCAAACTATGTAAATTGCAGTAAAAGTCGTGTGAGTGTTTCACTGTTGGTATATAATATAGATAAGAGGATAATAAGTATAGAATAAAGGATGTATTAAACTAATTAAAAACGATTGCTCATGAAAATCTTGTTAGAGATTCTTAACACTAAGTCATAAACCAGTTCTACCGGAGTATTCACCCACTTCCTTACTAGCCTTACTGCTACGTCCCTGGTACGCTCTAACACCTTGGGCTATGCAAACATTATATCTTGTAAAGTCCTTGCAGTAATATAATTCTGTTTGTAATAATTATGCTCAGGTAACCTATAGTCAGTCGAGTGTACTTTCTTTCTTAAGACTATCCAATGATGTAGTCCAAACTTAACGTCACACTTCATGGCTTGACACATTGTCTGGGGATTATCATCTAGCCCCGGTGACGTCCTGAGATCTTCCACATAGTAGTAGAGTGATAAAGCCCCTATCCATGAGATCATCGTAACTTCACTACTTTAAAGGGCTCATCAGGAAGTGATCGGGGAATCACAGCTACTTCCTTCCACGACAAGCCTGGCGAAAATTAAGATCCATCTTTCTCCACTTTACCACTTCATTGAACTTCATTCAGCATGGGAAACAAGAAAAAGTAAAAAGAGATAAACAAAGTGAACGAATTTATTATATTATTTTATATACATTTATTTACATATATACATTTTTTCAATATGTGGATGGGTCCGTATTAAAGAATATCAATGACAATATAAAATGGTTGAGTGAGATATTTAATAAAACAATACACATGTAATAATACAAAAGAAAATACTGCTAATAAAAAAAAGAGGTGGCATACATAAGTTTTAGTAAAATTAGTGATGGAACTGTTCAAGCGGATCGGTTCGCTGGAATTGATCGGTTTTGGAACGAGTTGATTCGAATCCCTACTTTAGAATAAAGTCAAAATTAAATCCAATTAAATGCACTTTTTTAAATAATTATTAAATTAAAGGTTACTTGATATTTCACAAAAATGAAGTAATAAACTAAGTTGTAGTAATATTGAAAGAATGAACTAGTGCCAGAATTATAACCTCTAACCAATAGTAATATTAGCAATCCTGGTAAATACTACAGATGGTGGCAGTGAATTCCTGGAAGAGATTTTTGTACGCTGCCAATAACAGAATTTTCAATATACAGTGAAACTGTCGAAAATTAATTTCCATAGATTTTCAAATCGTCAGGCCTTAAAATTATAATGAGATGTTTATACGGCAATGGCCAGAGGAGTTTACTCTATGTAGAGCCAACAAAGAATTCTTTTTTCTTTAAAAACTCCTCTAGCAATTGCCGTATAAACACTTCATTATTTTTATTTCCGTAGCATACAAGCATAAATTATTAGAATTTAATAAAAATCATCAACAACATAATCATATTTTTTAATGTACGTCATCAGCATATGTCCTAGGCAGCACTGAATTTGGAACGAATTTCTGAACCCGTTACCAATCTGGACATTCTCATTGGCTGAATCCTTGGTACCGAGTGGACTCTTACCGGGCTTGATTCAAATTATTTCGTTCCTGTCTGAACGAATTAATCAAATCACTGAATCTAGCTAATAGAAACGCTTGGATGTGAAACCGGTTCCGTGGACCCGTTCCAAAGCCAGTGCTGCTTGTAACTGAATCCGCCTTTACATTTACAATAACAGATCGCTCTCTATGTCTATTTATTTTATTTCTTAAATGTTCTACAAATTTTATTTAAAAAGTATAGTCCCACACCAGTCTTGAGACTATTTGGTGTGAGGAACGTGCCTTCAGGGCTGCCTGATGTCGGAGTATATGGCCACTCTTCTCCCCACTATCCTTTGCCTTATAATATCCCTAGCGCAGAGTTGTAACGCCACGACTTCAGCCTGAAAGACCGTGGGTCTTCCCTAGGCTGGCCTTATAATTTTAACTTTAGGCATGCACCCGTAGACCCCAGCTCCGACCCCAGTCGGAGTTTGGATCCTCTGGTACGTCAGACAAGTTACGAACAGGGTGGGTCAGAGCCCCATTCGCCTCTGCTCGGTATAACAATTATGGAAGTTCATTTCGAAATAATATCGAGGAACTATTCCTATCAGTTGGAATCCCAAGAAGCATGTGGTCCGCCTTGATGTCCTCCCGATCAACCTCTGGTTATTACGATCATGCCTAGATGTGATGGGAGGCGGCCCCTGCAGGAGCCTATGTATTCCCATTCTGGCTTCGCCTTGAACGAGAATATGTAATGGTGGCAAATTGAGGAGGACTTCCAGCTCCGCAGTCGGGGTGGTTTTCATGGCCCCCGTGGAACCCAGGCATGCTCGCCTTTGGATCCCACCAAGCCTTTCCACCGCCCCCTTCTGCAGCGTCTTGGTCCACCAAACCACCGACCCATATGTGACCATGGGTCTGATGATCCTGGTATGAGCAAACTTGGGTGCAAGCCCCAGACTGCGATGGGGATGAAACAAACCTAATTGTTAAGAAGGAAATTTGTGGCTCTTTTAACAGTTATCTCCGAGGGAAATTAGGTAAATTTGTTTGTGCGAGACATGGTGTTAAAGCCAAACTACCTTTTTTACTAGAAAGCAAGAACCAGATGGCGTAAAGTGTTGAAGCAGTAATTGGAGAAGAACGTTTAGGAGATATTTACAAAGAATATAACAACTATAACACACTCCCAGAATAAATATCCCGGGGGGTGTGGGGAACTAGGATTCGTGATTCTGCAAAATAAAATACACCCAGTAAATGTCAAAGCACACTTAGTAAAATGTTACATATATTCTGAAAAGCATATACAGTAAATGGTTGCTATGACCAATCTGTTCGCTCAGGGAGTGACACAGATTGTCAATCGTCGCTCGTCGAGTAGAGTGGCCTGGCCCTCTTGCCTAGCGCACACTACTTATCGGTGATCGTTGTACGAACAAACGGCCTGGCTCTCTTGCCTAGCGCAGATGTCTTGAAACGGTGATCGCTGGATGAGTAAACGGCCTGGCTCTCTTGCCTAGCGCAGATTCTCTGAGAAGTTAGTTAAGGGCCTGCCTAGCTAGCGCCAAAACTATTAGAAGAGTTTCTAATCGCTGAGTACTTCTCTCTCTCCCTCTGATCATTCTGGTCGTGGATGGCCCCTTATATACGATTCTGAGGTGGTAGGGATGGTGTCCAGTAGGCGGGTCTAGCCGGTGAAAGTTCTCCCCTCTGTAGTGGAGTAGGAGAGTCCTAGTGTAGTGGGGGTGTGCCTCCCTAGTGAAAGGTCCACTTGGTGCAAACCTGGTGGCCGGGCGGGGAACTGTTGTTACATCCTCCCCCTTGAGCTCAGGTGTTGCTTGCAATGGCTGAGCTCACATCAATGGCGTGGTCGGCCTCTCTTCCTTAACCTTCGGATTGGCTTCTCCTGGGCGTCTGCGGTGCAGGGCGTCAGGCTTGACACGTGGTATTTGCCCAGTGGTATCGTCGGGTTGTCTTCGGCTGCTACTTCATAGCGACGGGTCCCTGTGCGTGTAGAATGACGTAGGGTCCGTCCCTTCGTGGAGCGAACTTGGCTGTTCGTCCTTTCGTCTTACTGCTCTGTGTGTGGCTAGTGATCCACACGCGGTCTCCGGGCGCGTACTGGGGTCCGGGACGTGCTCGTTGGTCTGCGTATTTCTTCTGCCGGTCCTGAGCCGTTTCCTGGTTGTCTCGGGCTCTGTAGTAGGTGTCTGCCATGCGCGAGAGGGCTGGCGTGATTTCGGCGATGAAATTCTCTGAAGAGATGACTTCTCTTAAGTCATGTTGGATCTCTGCGGGGGTCCGTAATTCTCTTCCAAACGTTAAGTATGCAGGCGTCATCTTGGTAGCCTGGCATTCAGCGGTGTTGAGAGCGAATCTGATAGCGGGCAGTCTCCTTGGCCAATCGCTGTGGTCTTCTCCTAC
>JAAEAF010006124.1:0-83851 GCA_011037195.1 Triatoma infestans | reverse complement strand
CTTCAGTGAGGTATCCTCTTTGTCTTTTATTAATTTAGGCTTCTTAGAAAAACAGCAGAAATTTTTAATTTCTCATTTGTTACCCTCAATGAAAAACTGTATCAAAAAATGTATATTGATTCAGATATTAGATTTTAGTTGATCTAGAGATTATAAGTAGAAGTACCACAGATTTTCATTCATAAATCTGGAAAATTTGGGATTTTACAAAAAAAAATATTTCCTGTTTTTATGTACTACTTCATCTTCTTTGAAGGATGAAAAATGGGAAGTGTGTCGGAATAAATTTCTATCTACTGGATCAGAACGTTTCTTCTCCCGTTCTCTACTTGCCAAATCATTCGATGTCTTCCTTTGTGTTGTTGTTCTTCTAACCTTTGGTTTCATCTTCATTTCCAGTAGAAGAGACCAATTTTTTTAAATATCAGATATTAGGCCAATAATTAAATATGTAGGTGGAAATTATGGTAAATAGAAGTGATATTAGAAAAAGCCTTCAACATTGTACTTCGGAAATCTCTTAGGGAAGCATTATGCTAGGTGTCCATTTAAGAGAAACTCGCAAGAGTTACTGTCGACAGTTACTCTCAACTGCCTGTCCACACGAAAGCAGCTTTCAAAATTTTTACTCGCCGATAGCGACAGAGTGTAGCCCTAGAGAGTTTATGTAGGAGGGAACTCTCAGCGTCGTGTACACTAAGCAACCTTGAGAGTACCTGCGCGAATGGAAACATTGAAATTTTGAAGTTCGGACATGGATATGCAAAAGCTTGCGGCCGCTATTGTAGTGACATTAAAAAGGAAAGACAAACGGAAAATACCATGAAGTTGTTGGGTTAAACCATGGGTTCAACGGAGATCTACATTGGATGCGTGTTGGGGGCAAGGTTGCACATTCAGGATACTCAACAATTTCGTAATTTTGCCAGAATGAGTGTAATAGGGGTCCAACAAATAATAGAGTGCGTTGGACCAGTAATTGGAATAAAGGATACTAAAATGCGAGAGGCCATATCTGTCTATGAGCGCGTAATGGTAACATTACGATTTTTCGCTTCAGGCTCGTATATTTAATATGATAGGGTGTATTAATATAATTATTACTAATTTATATAATTAATTTATACAGGTGATTCGTACAGTAGCGCGTTGCACGTGCAATTTTCTTGAGTACGTCATGTTTTTTTCTCCCGATATGGGAAGTCAGTGCTTTTCGTTTCCCAGAGTACGAAATTTTCTTCATATAAGCCAATCAACTTTTCACTTTCAACTTTCGTCCAGCTGTTCTTCTGCGCCATTTTTTCAGCAAACTGCCGAATTCAAAATTGATTCGTATTGTGAGAGTAGCTAGCAGAAAGCGGTCGTATTCCCTTTCCACTTGCGAGCAACTCTCAACATGTTTACACTCCGAGAGTTTATACGCGCTGCCTAGTAGTTACTCTCAACACTTTGTCCACTAGCGAAAAACGCTCTCGAGAGTATTTCTCACAGTGGACGCTTAACTTTTAGAGACGGGTGCTATTGATAAAGTAGTAAAATTTAAGTGAAAAAATCTTAAATTTCTATAAGCTAATTCAAATAATAAAAATATACAATTATTGCAGATAATGTTGAATGATGTTGAATCATGTTTGACGGGAAGATTAGGGTAGTGGTAAAAAAAGTAATGATATTATGCACGATTAGTATGAGTATTGAGAATAATGGATGGAACCATCATTGAATTTCTAACCCTAACTAATAATATCTTCCTCAAAGATTTCCTCTGTTATTGTCTTTCCATCGAATTCTAGAAAGTTTACAGTCTAAAAAGTTTCAGCGATCTAGAAGATTTAGTATGGTTGTTGTGCTCCTTGAATGGTTGTGCTTGAACAGTACGTGTAGTCGTCCTGTAAAACCTTACCGAATTTGCAGGTGATAGTGTGTAGTGAATAGTTATAATTAAGAGATTTATTCATGTTATCAGAAATAGCATCCTTTTTTTTTTAAATTGTAGGGAGGGACCAATCCCTATGTTATCCAAAGCTCTTGAGAAGTTCGGAGCCTTCTCAGTGCACTGCCGGCCTCTGGACGGTATTCTTTCGTTACTGTCAACACTGTCCATCACCGGACAGTGAGCTAGCTGTAAGAGGCTCCTAGGAAGAAAAAAATCTAAGGGCAGCAGCTGGACTCGACCCCGGGACCGCCGCATTGCTAGTCCAGTGCGCTACCACTGAGCTAATCCCTTCCCTCTTAGTATCCCTTCAGTCCTGACAATGTTTAATTTACATTTTAAATTATCCAAAAATTTTCATAATATTTTCATTTTTCAAAATTTTTATATAAAATGAAAACTGTTGCAGATTATACAGGCGAGCTATTCTTACTTCAACATGTTGCAAGCAGTGCGTTAAACAATGATCGATAATCGGAATTAGTAAAATATTAAAGCAATCTATTTCTATTTTTATGACATTAGCAATAATTGTAGTTGCATTTTAGCGAACAATATTATAACACTATTATAATTTATTATATTTTTCATTCATATTTATCATGTACTCTTTATGAATGACATGTATGCACTAATTTACTTTTATCCTATGTTATGTATAGATATTTATTTCTGAAATAAACCACATAATTAATTCTTATCGCTATTCCTTTGATTTTGGTGTACGCAATTCACAATTAGTTTTGAATTGATATATAACCACTGGTATTTTTCCATAATAAAAAAACAGCTTCATTTTTTATTATTATTTAAATCTATTATTTAGGTACCTATCAGATATTCATGTATTATCTATACAGCTAGTATACAGTTTTAAGAATGTCGCATGTCATAAATTACAGGCGCAGGTCAAACAACAAACCAAGAGTGTTATTTATATGAATATTTTAATATTATTATCGCTGAAATATGGTAGTTTAATGATAGACTATTTTTAGTTTAAAATTTATAAGTTCTAGTGATGATATTTTTTTCTTATTGTTTTTATTTGATCTAGTGAATAATCAATCCGTCAAAAGCGTCAAAAGATTACGTGAAAAACAGTTAAAATAGCAAAATTATTTATACTTTATTATCGTTGGGGATTCTTTGTATAGAAAATATATAATTTATATACTATTTTGTATTTCTTTTATTTACCAATAATTTTCTTAAACAGTAAATTACGAAATGATCTTCATTAGGTATTCAGCTTAAAAGGTGGGAATTTATGCTTGATCATGGAAACTATGAAAGGAAAATACACAGCTAAATTTAGTGTTTCTACAACACAGTAAGTTTGAACATCGTAATTTTATAACTTGCCCAAAATGGTTAATAAGATTATTAATCATATAAAGAAAATAAAATTGGTAAGTTGTTTTGAATTGGCTGATCTATGTTTTGAAATTAATAATTAACTCTTTTAAATAGTCACCCGTTTCTCCTTATTCTTTCGATCTTATTTTTTTTATATTTTGGAAGGGAAATGTGTTTTTTTAAATAGCTACTATTTTATGGGGCGTTATTGTTTTAGGGCGTTTATAAGACGAAAGTTTTCTAACATTGTGATCACGTGGGTCCATAATTTTACAAAGCCTATCTGTTTATTTTACCCTTTAGAATTTCACATAAACACTCAAGGAAGCTTAATCATTTAGAAAGAATTACTTCAAAAATAAATAATAACATAATAAACAATTAAATTATAATAATTACTTCCTTCTTATCTAATAATCTGACTGACTTCAAGAAATTGTTTCATAATTGTTGAGCGGGAATTCTAAGCAGGAAATTCGCTTATCCGTTCCTGGCTCCACCTAGTGTTTCTTTGTGTTAGTTGCGCTTCATCCGGTATCTCTATGTGTGTGTGTTTTTTTTTCCTTGAAAGTAACCCTAACTTGGGAGAATTTATTTTCCAGATACTCCAATATATTACAACATGTGTTGTTTCTAAATTATATTACATAATAATAAATTATCTATTAACTTAAACAATGATTATAATACTTGATGGAAGAAAAATATATACAATAGTAAACTATATTAAAGCATACAATAAAGAGTATAGGAAATTATTACTTATTATAATGTAATCATTGGTTAAATTAAATTTTTCTATTGATATTGTGCTGTGTCTATTGATTGTGTACGGTTGTTGATATACATATTATTTAAAAATCATTTAACATTGTTATGTTTAATAAAATTCATAAATATATTATAATATTTCTTGTCTACTAGGTTTCACTTTTCCAACTTCCATTACCTCCAGTTGTGATGATTATGTCTAATTAGGTGACTCCGAGGGACTTCAAACAGTTTGCAATCATAAATTATATGATCTATGTTCTGAACCGATTCATCGTTACAAGAGCCTAAATTTGACGGAATAATCTTAAATCGGTGTAAATATTCTCTTGTGCGACCATTGTCCCGTTAAGAGCTGAATTGTGGTGTAAGAAAATCGGTGATCCAATGCTGTGTGTGTGTGTGTGTGTGTGTGCGTTTGTGTATGTATTTCCTTATACACAAAATAGTATCCTTACTTCACATATATATTTGTTAACTCAGTCTATTTCCGGTTTGTTTCCGGTCTGTTCGTGTATACATTCGTGTTTTTTATAAGATTTCTACATCCATCTATTAATTGTTTTCTCTTGTTTTGGATTACATTACATTACTAGCCTTAATAGCAACTGTACTTATCTGTTGCTTTACTTTCAAAACCTTCGTCAGCTCTGCCAACGTCCCTAACAATTATTTTTTTGCAAAGCTAAAAATAAAGAATTACTTCTTGAACTTGGGAAGACAATGAAATGAAGAATCTCTTTTAACAAATTTAGGATTTGAACGAAAAATGAGCATTCTGAATAAAAAGCATAATCAAAATATCGCTAATGATAAAGAAACTTATGAAATCGAAAAATTAAAAAGAACTATTTTTAAATTTAATAGTTTTAATGCAAACAGGAAGTTGAACTTTTTCTAACAAGTTACCGTAGAAAAATAGAATGTAAACACATGTTTACGAAGAATCAGTTCGAAATACAGTAAACTCCCGATTATCCGTGTGCGGATTATCCGGTTTGCGGATTATCCGTGCATGAATTTAATCTAAAATACTTGGGAATACATTAATGGATCAAGGGGTTATCTCATTAATGAAACAACATTACCGCAATGACCTTATTAAAAGCCTTTGTAATGAAGGTGATGATTTGATTAAATTTTGGAGAAAAAAATGACAATACTGGATGCGATACATGGTCAATAAACATTCATTCGATCGTGGAGGAAAATTCTACCAATTGTAGAAGGTGATTTTTTGGATTCTATCGAGTCCGAGACAAATGAAATAGTATCTGAATTGAGTGACCTAATGGCAAATTTAGATGGCTTTGAAAATGTTGATAGAGAAAATATTGAGGAGTGGTTAGAACATGATTCATGTGATAGAGGTTTTCAAATAATGAGTGACACGGATATTATATCCGAACTCATTCAACCAGAAGAGCAAGAGAATGAAGTTGAAAGTGGAAAAGAAATTATCAATCGCAATAGTCACAAACACTGCCCCGATTTCTGTTGATTTGTTGGAGTACATCGACAAATGGGAATTCGAGTATAACGACTTAATAGCTCTTAGAAAAATTCGAACGGATATTAAAAAATCATTAAAAGATTCCTGCAAACAAAACCAAAATCCAGATTTTCTTAATAATAATGAGCATTAAATATGTTAAAATAAGTCTGCCTTTGAAATGTATAATGTGTTGTATTTTAGAAATAAATAATTATAGTTCGGATTATCCGTGTTTTTCGATTATCCGTGCCGTCTCTCCCCACTATTAGCCCGGATAATCGGTAGTTTACTGTACTAAAAACGCTTTTTAACATAGAAAGAATTCAACTATCCATTATTACTTTCTCTTACTCGTAGTAAGACGAAGTATTGCAATCGCGTCAAATTTTTATGTGCGTGTGTATGTGAACAGCACAGCTCAAAAACGAAAAACCGTAGAAAGTTGAAACTTGATATTCCGTTTAGATATCACCATGAATCTGATAGTATATTACTGTCAAATTCCTCAACCGGAAGTACACTTTACTAGTTTTTTTTTTTTTACTTTTTGCGTTTTTCTCAAAAATGGCTCCGACGATTTTCTTTAAACTTTGTATATCAACTACACATACAAAGATATACAACTTTTATTTGAAACATTTGTCTAGAAAAATTCATTTAAGGGCACTTTTATGGGAGGGGTGGGGTTATTTTTTTTTTTCTAAAGTGCTATCATAGTTGATTTATACAATTCTATCATCCAAAGAAAATTAATTAGAAATAAATAATGGCCTAAATTCCGAGTTTCAAGGAAATTGGTAAACCGGAAGTGCGCATTTACTTAACAGTTTTTTTCAGTTTAAAGTCGAATTTCATTAAATTTGGTATATAAACTATAAAATTTGTCAATTATAATTTTCACACCAGTTCTTTTTAAAATAAGGTATACCAAAATTTTAATTTAACTGAAAATGCTAAATAGAATAAAAAAAAAAAATTCTAAATCGTAAGAAAAATTTCGAATAACATGCTCGAATCTAAATATTTCATATTAGATATTCGATCAAAATTTTTCTGTCAATATTTGATCTACTAAAAAATGTAAGAAAAAAAAACAATAGGTGGGAAACATACGTACACGACTTTTTCTTATTGTAATTTACATAGTTATAATTGTCATACGGTTCTTCAAACTTATAATTTTCAATAATTATTTAGTACACCAACATTTTTGAGAGACAGCATGGACCTTCCACCTCCACAGAACCTCTCCAAAATAAGTTTTCTCTGAAAAAAACATTGAAAAAACTAAGTGATAGGGTTCTGTTTGTATAGTTAGTAGGAAACCAAGTTTATGGAAACCTGTTGGTATTATGGAAAAAAAAAATCACAGAAAACTAAATAACTCTTCAATAATGTCTTACTTCCGATCATTATTGTCTGCAAATGCGGAATTTAATGTATATATAATATAAATTTAATTCTAATTAATATTATATAAACGATAAAGAGGTATAAATAAATTGATATGGCACTTTAGAGGAAAGCATAATTAATCTCTCCCATCAACAAAAAAACCCCTTAAATGAATTTATTCGACAATCAGATTTAAAACAAAAGGGATAAGACTCTGTATGTTTGGTTAGTGAAACATCGTTGGTGTCTTTATGGTGAAATGGTCTCAAAAAAATGAAAAAAACTTTCAGTAAAATGGCACATCCGACAAACCGACTTTCTTTAAACTTTATAATTGAGTATTCCTAACTGTTCGTTAATGTTTTCCAGCACGAGTTCCTGGACTATAAACATAAATCTAATCTACTATCACTAGTGGAATTGCTATAATTGTGCTGTACTTATAAGGAGCAAGAAATTGCATTCTTTTTGTAAGTGGAAGAAAGAAATGCAAAAATAATAGTTTTTAGAAATAGTTTAGTGAATTTTTGACAATATTTAAGTGTAATAATTTTGGAAAATAAATAGTGACTTTGCCTTCAAAAATTGTGTATTTTAGAGTTATTAACTATAATTTAAGGTCATTGCTATTAAAGAGACAAAGGCACAAGAATCCGTTAGGGTAATCAATGCCACTTGGCCAACTGTTTTGTAAGAGAAAATCTAGAGCAGAGCATTCTTTAGACAGTCTGAATTAGACATTCAATCAGAACACTTGTCACAGGTATCGCTCTGTTAACATCAGTGCCAGTTCAAGTGTTAACATTTGAGATTCAAACAATCTTACAACTAGTTATTCATTTCCTTGTATTTATAAGTTAATTCAAGATTCAAAAGTAATAATTATCTTGTAAATTTACTAATTTAATATATCGTTAAATTATTTATTTAAAAGTGGTTCTTATTCTGTATTTCTAATACTTCTATATCTGTCTTAAACATACACACTCTCAAGCCCTTTACAAAACCGCTAACGCCACAAGTAACTACTACTACACACGTCAAGTAACTTACAACACACACCACACTAATAACACCAATGTAACGTCGTTGGGTTGATTGATGTAGCTTGTGGCGTGAGAGGTTTAGTAAAGGGCTTGTGTGTATGTTTAAGATAGAGATAAAAGTATTAAGAAATAATCAAGAGACCGCCACTGTTTCTAAAATAAATATATTAATCTCTAAATTAATTTAAATACTTTAATTTATCACAACTATATGCTTATTAAATCAATTGTTTATCTAGAATAAATGCCAAACAGTATAACTGGCACTGATGCTAAAAGAGCGTCAAGTGTTCTGATTGAATGTCTAATTCAGACTGTCTAAAGATTGCCCTGCTCTAGGTTTTCTCTTACAAAACAGTTGGCCAAGTGGCATTGTATTACCCTAACGGATTCTTGTGCCTTTGTCACATTAATAGCAATGACCTTAAATTATAATACCTGACTCTAAAATACATAATTTTTGAAGGCAAAGTCACTATTTATTTTCCAAAATTATTTCACTTAAATATTGTCAAAATTCACTAAACTATTTCTCAAAACTATTATTTTTGCATTTCTTTCTTCCACTACACTTTGATTAATTGAGCAATATTTATAAACTTCATACTTTATTTTCAATTACAATTTCATCTAGAAAAAGAAGCCAGAAGCTGGGAGCAACTCAACTGGTTGGTTTGATGGTTTTAAACCTTGCAAATATGCTGGGACGATTTATGACAGCAGTTGGATATCACTGTTCCATGTAACCAGATTTAATTTGGTTCATACATTATCTATATTACATTTTGGTTTATTGGTAATTTTATTTTGTAAAATGTCTAGAACTAATTTTAAATTGAACAAAGTCTTAACAGTTTTGAAAATTTAAAATTTTCAATTTTGAAGAATATTCTACACTTATTGCTTGTTAAATTATTATCAAATTTATATTTTTAAAAAATTATTAAAATATCCTACATTAAATATATTTTTTATAATAATTTCTTTCAGATTCTTTTGGACTATGATACTGTAGGTCTGCTGACTATTGTGGAGAATATGCATTATATTATGATGCATATAAGTGGAATGTCAATGGGTGTTGCACTTTCATGCAATTCAAAAAAGTTTATCACATATTGCAAATTAATAAATACTGAACTGAACCAGCAAAAAGTAATATTACCAGAAATAAATGAAGTAAATAGAAAAACCAAAATATTTTTCAAATCTTTTATGAAATTATCAACCAGTATGTTTGTATGGGGTTTTATTGCTACATTTTTTCGACGACCATTATTTGATCAAAAATCACATATGACTGTACCGCATGAAGGATGGGTTCCGTTTGAAATAAATTCTTGGCCGAGGTGAGTTATTATTTTATTAATAACATAGTTTATTTAATAATCTTCTATGACACTCTTCATGGGTCTAGATCAAAAACAGTCCTGAATAATTTTGAGTTATATCTATTTTGTTAACTTGGTTTTGGGAAAATACATTTCTAGGGGTGTAACACTTCAGTACAATGATTGATCCAACGACCTATATATTATTACATACATTGATAGAATTCCAAGTTTTAAGACAAGTAATAACCGAATTGTGGTTATTTTTTTGTTTTGTTTTTAAAGATCTGTTTTTGATTTTTATGGCATTTTGTAGATATCGGATACACCTACGAGGATGGGATAAGTTTCCGACCTGCCCACTAGATGGCGCTTGTAGCGCCAACGTTGACTATGCCATCTTGAAATGCCATCTTTCTTTAGTATAATTTAAAAATTTGACAGAGCTACATTGTGTTGTTTTCTGTGATTTTTTAAATTCATACAGTTTTGAGGATTTTCAAGTATGCAAAAAAATCGAAGTGCGAGCCTTGATAAAATATTTTTTTATCAAAGGTTTATCTCGTACAGTGTTAAAGGCGGAACTAGACGTAACATTGGGACGTCTGCCCCTTCATTTACAACTGTCACAACTTGGGTAGCGGACTTTAAACGTAGTCGTACGAACACTCAAGATGCTGAGCGTTTTTGAAAAATAAAATCGGCAACAACCGAAGAAATCATCCTCAAATCCATTATGAATAATCGCCGATTGAAATTGACAGAAGTAGCTAAGATTGCTGGCATATCGAAAGAAATTGTGCATCACATACTAACTGAAATCCTGGGGATGTGAAAATTGTCAGCGAGATGGGCGCCGCGTTTCGTATAACAAAAAACTGCAATACGAAATGGTATCAGAGCAATGTTTGCTCTCTACGAGTCCAACCCAACAGAGTTTTTGTATCGGTTTGTTATGATGGATCCACAATTATACGTCTGAGACCAAACAGCAATCGAAACAGCGGACAGGTAAGAGAGAACCAACGCCCCAAAAAAGGCGAAAAGTGGCCCATCTGCAGGAAACGTCATGGCCAGAATTTATTTGGGACGCTAAAGGAATTTTGTTATAGATTATCTAGAAAAGGGTAGGACGATTAACACCGAATATCATTCTGAATATCTAACATTCTGGACCAGTTGAAGCAAAAAGTAAGGAAAAAAGACTAGGTCTGACGAAGAAGAAACTTCTGTTTCATCAGGACAACGCTGCCAGCCAAAAAGCTCTCATTGTGATGGCTAAAATTTGTGAATGGAAGTAGAGCCGCATGCACCTTATTTACCAAACTTGACCCCTTCGGAATTCAGCCACTTCCCATAACTGAAGCATGCTTGGAAGAAATATTGGGTCCAATTCCGAAGTCAACTCAGCGAAGAACGCCTATTTTGCAGACTTGTACGAAGCGGCTATACAGAAGGAATCTGAGCGCTGGAGAACCACTTGTAGTGCAGTTGAGCATAAATTTATGATGAGAAATAAAATGAATTTATGTCATTAGTTTTATTTTTTCTTTATTAGGTCGGAAACTTATCATCATCCCATCCTCGTAAAAATCAGTTTTCTTGAATAAAAGAATTTGAATTAAACTGAAGGCCAACAAATATATAAAATCGATAAACCAAGTATAAAGAAAATCGTTAAAGGCATTTTCGAGAAATGTTATTAAAAAAAATGCAGTAAATTTCCTAATAACTTCTGTGTAATTTACTTTCTTCAGATTCGTAATTTTAGCACAAACATTCAATAGACTTATTGTGGCACAGACGGTGGAACCGTATATTTCACTACAATGGAAGTACAGAGAAAACTTTAACGTCGAATAACAATATTTAATTCCTCTTTCAGCTATAAGTGAGATTAAACAAAAAAAAAATATAGATAAAGTATTTTATTACCTAGCCTCTGCTAGGAAATGTAAATACTTAGCTACGTCTGTCCACTAGACATCCAAAAGAGCCAAATATAAACAATACAAAATTGAAGTTGATTCAAAGAGCCATTTTTTTAAACTTGAGCTTTTTTTTAGTAGAGACATTTTTATGGAAATAATTAGGATTAAAAGTATACTCTCGAGCTTACCTTTGCTAAATATGTCTTAGTTTAGAATTAGAATTAGAATTAGAATGCTGCAGGGGGGGACTAAAACCCAGGCACCGCTGCCTCCCAATGAGGCTTATTGTGCCAACCCCTAAAACCTAGTAGCGGAAGCCCCCCCTCTTAATGAGGTCCAGAACCTTCCCTACCAGTCCCTCCTGGAGCACGATTTCCTCCGGTCTCAACGTGCCGAAGATCTCGTACCTCAGTCTAGCGATTGCAACGCAATCAAACAACAGGTGAGAGGCCGTCTCCTCCTCCTCCTGACATAGTCTGCACAAGGGCTCTACGTCTAGCAACCCCACCTTGTGCAGATGTTTTCTGAACCTGCCATGCCCAGTAAACAGGCCCGTTATCAGAGAAATCTGATACCTGCTTAACCCCAGGATGTATCTGGTTCTTCTATCACACAGCTCTGGCATAGCCATCTTGCCGTGTTTCGCTCCAGTACTCAGCCTCCAGTATCGGTTATGTTCCCTCCGAGTCCAATCTCTCAGAGCCGCTCTTACCATACTTTTGGCCACCCCTAGAACAGGTTCCGGTCCAAGGAAGGGAGTATTCGCTCCCTCCCTGGCCAGTTGGTCGGCTATCTCATTTCCCATAATCCCCTTATGCCCGGGCACCCATATTAGCCGCACTTTGTTGTGCCGGGCTAATGCCTCCAGGGAGTCTCTGCACTCCCTGACCAAAGGGGAGGTGATTCTGAACGCCCGAAGAGCATTCAGCGCCGCCTGGCTGTCCGAGAAGATGCATATCTCTCTATTTCTAGAGTCCATACGCAGGTTCTCCTCAGCGCAGATCTTTATTGCATAAACCTCAGCCTGGAATACTGTGGAGTATCCCCCGAGAGGCCTCGCAATGCGTACCTTCGGTTTGACCCCATAGATCCCGGCTCCAGTTCCGCAGGCCATTTTGGACCCATCCGTAAACCAGGATCCCCCAATCCGGCCCCGTTTCTCCCAGCTTTTAGCCCACTCCGATCGTGACGTTATTATCACTTGAAATGGGAGCTCAAAGTGGAACATTTTTTTAAACTTAAGCTTTTTTTTAGTAGAGACATTTTTATGGAAATAATTAGGATTAAAAGTATACTCTCGAGCTTGCCTTTGCTAAATATGTCTTAGTTTAACTAACGGTACATTAAATAAAACTTGTATCATACTTATATAAAGATAATATTCATTTAAAAATATAACAAGTTAAATAATATAAAAGGTATCCTTAAAAAAAAACTACAAATACTCCACTAATGTGAACAGTGGCCTTACATTTCCTTGGAAAGTAAGGGTAAGTCAAGTTTCTATGTTGTTATTTTTAATTTTAGGCACGATTCCAAGTGCTCATCGATAAGCCGATTTCTTAATTTACTCTTGATAAAGTTTATGCTTGAAAATGAATGTTCGCATAAATATGTAGACCTAAATAAGGAAAGTACAGCTAACGCTACTTTCTTCAATTGATTATATGAGTCAGGAATACTATTCCAAGTGTTAAAAATCAACATATCTCCCTCCCGATCTTTCAAAGCAGACCGTTTGTGCTGTAAACTTAATTCACATTTATTTTTCTCCAATAGCTCTAAATCGGCACAAAGACGCTCGAATTTTGAGCTCCACAATTATTAAATCCAGCAACTGCATTTCAAATCGGCCAATATCAATATTAAAGGGCGAAAAATTTATTTCTGTTACCGTGGCATTCAGAAGTTTTTTAACAAAGGCTAACGTCGCTTTGCTGTTTCTAAAGTCTTTGAACCTGCCGAGAAAAGCTTCCTTCATAGTTAACAGTGCTGTCGTGAAATAGCAAATGTCAATATTAGACTTATTTTCTCGACAATATTTCAATAGGCATGGAAAGTGAATCAAAGTTTCTCTTTCAAAATTTGGCAAAAAACGACAATTTGTTTTCGAATAAAATTACTTCTTCTAACATCGAAAAAATTTTGTTTCCTTTTCCTTGTAACTTGTGATTAAGCTGATTTAGATGAGAAGTAACATCCACCATGAAATAAAATTTTCTGGATCCACAGATCGTTCGTTAGCTCTGCATAGTGGAACCCTCTTCTCAAGAAGAAATGCTTTTATTTCAGTAAACAGTGAAGCGAAACGTTTTAAAACGTTTCCTCTCGATAACCGACGAACCTTGTTATGCTGCAGAAGATCTGCATACTCACTCTCTACTGAATTTCATACTACTCTAGAAATACTTTAAATTGGCGATGGTAAAGAGCTTTAGCTACAATACAGTTGATAATCTTAATCACCAATTCCATTACTTTGCAAATTTCTTCAGGAAATGTCTGCGCACATAGTGCTTCCTGATGAATAATACAATGGTAAGTAAGTGTCTCGTGATTAATTTTTTCTTTCAAAACAACGACAAACCCATTTCTTGCTCCTGTCATACTTTTCGCTCCGTCTGTTGAAATCGAGAAAATTTTTTCTAATAGAATTCGATGTTTTTCGAAGCCCTCAATTACAACATTTACTATATCTATTCCACGCGTTTGTCCTTTGAGTGGCAATAAACCCAAAAGTTCCTCTTTAGGGCCTATAGTGGAGATAAATCGCACAAAAAGAGAAACCTGCTACTGTGTCATTTATATCACAACACTCGTCAACTGATATTGATAGAGTTGAGGCCAATTTGAGATCTTCAATTTGTTGGTTTGTTATGTTTGCAGACATTTTTACTCTTCTATCTTTCCTGTTTTAGCAGACAAAGGTATCTCTCGATTTTTTTTTTTAAAATGTCTGCTTTATGTTTAAAATCTAGAAAAAACCTCTTCGGATGCACTTATAAAACAACTCTTTATATAGTCTGCGTCCGTGTATGGATGGTTTTCCTCTCTGAGCAATCTCCAAAACTTGCCATATTAACATTGTTAGAAGATTGCCCCCAGTGATTAAAACCAAAAGCTGACCTTTCTTCTCTCCTCTGGAGTTCCTCGACTGCTTTCTTCCACCAACCGGATATTTGAAGCTAAATGATTCGTGTTTAGTCGTAAAGTGTCTTTCTAAATTAGAATTTTTTGTTATGTGCCATTTTTTCTTGACAAATCAGACAGGTCGGAAGACCATTTAAGTTTTGGATAAAGGCAAAGTTTTCTGTCCACTCCACTTTGAATTCACGGTTTTCATCTTCCGTTTTTCTTTGCTTTTTCTTAATAGCCATGCTGGGCACCTAAAAAAATGTTGCATTTTGAGTTTAAATAAAGTATTAAACACAAAATTATAACAAAAGTGAAAAAAAATGATCATTAAATACCTGTGGAATCTGTAGACGGAAATATATATATAACTGTATTAAATAGATGACTAACATATGTACAACTAGTAATATATAAATTTTATGAATTTAAAATATACACACTTTTACGTCACTCGAAAGATTTACGGATTATAATTTAATTACTGGGCTGTAAGACTGCTGGCTGAGTGCTGACTGGGCACGCTTGCACAACTAAGGAACAATCGCATGCGCCGTCATCGTCCCAGTCGCCCGACCGAAGAATGGTAAAACAATAAATTTGGAAAAACATTTTGTATCTATGCTGCTTTGTTTGTTGAATTGCTGCCCCCCGAAAAGTATTTTAACTACAAATAGTTGAAATACATTTCGGTGCGGAGCAATGCGACGGAGATAATGATAAACATGACTGCGAGCGACTGCCCGTGCTATTGTTGGTTCCTAAAAATATGCCTCTTTTCTGTAGGCTTGCGTTTCAAAAATGTTTACTCGTCTCTTACAAGGCAAGTTAATAAATAATATTCCGTGCCTGAACTAAACACTTCGTGAAAGAGCCGTAGCCAAGAAGTCAAAGAGCCACATACGGCTCGCGAGCCGCGTTTTGCCGACCACTGCACTAGACTATTCAAAACTGGTGTGATGAAATTATATATAGGTTTATGCTTATTTATTTCTTTCTAAACGTAGTACAGAGATCTTAATTTTTCTTCTATCAAAAAAGGAACTGGGCTGGCCACTTATCCAACATATTATTACTAATATTAAACTTCTCAATGTTCACAGATACTTTGCTGTTTGTGCATTTCAACTGATAGTTGGAGTGAATTTAGCAGGTGGACATTTAGCTACTGTCCTTTCTTATGTAATACATGCCAAACAGTTGTGTGGACAATTTGAAATTCTATCCATAATCATAAAAGATACATTTGAAACAGATCCTGTTGGTGGTGAAGAAAAAATAAAAGAAAATTGTCCTGAAAGAGAAATATTTATTAAAACCAGATTGAGCTACATAGTGCAAAGACATCATCTGCTTTTAAAGTAAATAGAGTTTCCAATATTTTTTTTATTTATAATCAACTTGAAGTTTATTAGTTAGGCTGGCAAATTTAATGAATCTTAGAATTTTCTAATTCAGATTGATATTATATGTATAAAGAACAATAGTTTGTTTCAATGTACCTACACTTCGTGGAATCTATTTAAAGTCGGCTGCTTCCAAAGCAGTTAAGTTCCAAAATATTGGATTTGGACAAAGTACCTTAAAAAAAGGTTCAGTCGTAAAGTTCCTTCCGATGAATGGTACTTAGCACATGAATGTTTTTCTTTGGAAAGACATCATTAAAATCATTCTTTGATAAGAAACCGAGTTTGCCATGATTATCAAGAACCATTCAGTATCATGAGGTTATTTAAAATCTCAAAGTCCATATTCATATTCATATTAACTTTATAGAACAAAAGCGGGATGGTGAAAAATGTTTTGTACGTCTCTTGAGTTAATCAAGATTCCATACTGTGTGGTCTGGACATCTCTTTAATTTCTATGCTTTTTCTTAGCATATCTCAAGGTATACATAGAATTTAACCTCGGAGTATGAATTATAACTATGAGCATAATATCAATGTAACTCTGTACAATGTATCAATGTATCTCTTCACGAATCGTAACAAAGAGAATCTCTACCAATTTCACATCTTCAACCTTGGTTTGGTAGAATTAAATATATTAACTCCTTGCCTTTCTCTTCTTTCTATCAAATATTATTTCATTTTCAAAAGGTGAAATAACGATAAAATCCCAAAAGAGATATGGCAACTATGAAATAATAAAAACAATTCATTGGCACAAAAGTTCGGAAATGGCCAGGTTCTGCCAGTGGGCGATTTTAAAAACGAAGGATTCGTAATCAAACATTACACTGCCTAACTCATCAGCCTGGTCCACAAATCACTTTAGCTTCTCATGAGCTGGGTCAAATCGTTGGGGGATCACTGAATTGTACCCTTACTTCTTAATATAGTTCACTGGTATTTTCATACCTACTAATCTTCCCATTAAGAAATTTTCACTGGCTAGAAAATATAACATTCACTCATCGAAGTTATTCTTGAAAGACCTTCTTGCGATCATCCAAACTGAAACGTTTTTGGCAGAAGGAAGAGTTTAATAAGAAGAATTTAATTTTTTTTTTTAGAGCCTATTTCCGTTATGAAGCTGTAATACAATTTGAGTCATTCAGCGGATCCTCTTTGTGGACCTATGCCAAATGATTTTCGGTATGGGATATCAGTGCCGAATTTGATCTCAGTTTCGATATTGATTAATGCATCAAGGCTGTTGTGAGAATGAATGTCGCGTAGAGTATAACAGGCCAGTTCGCTTACATTCAGATAGGGTCACATCCACTGCATTAACTAAGTGTATTGTAACTTTTCAAACTAGCTACTGCAACTAGTTGCTAAGTGGGTTCGGTTTAGATAAAATACACTAAACTTCTAACAACACCAATTTATTGTTCAACGCAATAAATTACAAATAAAACCCTTAAATGCCCTGTATAAACTAACAAAAGTAATCTCAGTTCACTTTTTATTCAGTTTTAACAAGCGCGCACTCCATTTGTAACGATACACTCTCTCTCTCTCTCTCTCTCTCTCTCTCTCTCTCTCTGGGCTATTCTTCTTCTATTTATAACACTGGAGAAGGTTCTGGAAGTTTCTGGAACATCTAGGCCGTGGGAGAACGCTGTAGAAGGATCTAGAAGCGCCTCGCTAGCGCTTCCCAGCAGCCACAAGGGGAACTTGAGGTGCCTGCTTCTTCCCCTAGATGGCACTAGTGGCTACGTTACAGTATATTAGATGCAGAATCTACTTAGAAGCGACTAGGCTTTCTGGTGGTTATGAACGAAATCCTGAAATTTAGTGAGCAATATTTAGCAGGGGCAATATTATGAAAGGGATTTTCAGGAACTTAAAGAGGTAGAAATGTTTGAAGAGAACATAATGTTCTGGCTGAATTAAAAAAAAAAAATCATTGCAATTAATTAGAAACGATGAAATCTGTCAATTTTGATGACGTTAATGATTTTGAAAATTATGTAATATTTCTACATTTGAATAAATTGATTGTTACAATATTTAGAAAAGCATATTATTATTATTATTATTATTATTATTATTATTATTATTATATTATTATTATTATTATTATTATTTATTATATATTTCATCGGCTCAACAGTCCTAGCGCACCCAGGCCTCATCCACAAGTTTTTGCCAGCCATCTCTATCTTGGGCTTTTGCCCTCCTTCTTCGGATTCCCAACAACATTGATAGGTCATCCTGGACGTTATCTATCCACCGCAAGCGTGGTCTTCCTCTTCGTCGGGCACCGTCTGGTCGTCCATAAAGGAGTTTTTTTGGCAGTCTATCTTCGTCCATTCTTTCTACATGACCTATCCATCGGAGTTGAAACTTTCTTACAAGAGTGACGATATCTAGCTCTTCAAACAGCTGGTATAGCTCGTCATTCTTTCTTGTACGCCACTGTCCGTTTTCAATTCTTGGGCCAAATATTTTCCTTAAAACCTTTCACTCCCATATTCCAAGCAATTTAGCACTTTCTTTTGACAATACCCATGTCTCGCTAGCATATGTCACCTGGCCTTATTACTGCCTTGTATAGCGTTATGTTGGCGCCACTTGATAGCTATCTAAAACTCATAACTTTCGCCAGCGCAAAGAGACATCTATTGCCGGCTGCAAGTCTAGCTTTAATTTCAGGTTCGATTGCATTTGTGCTATTCACGATCGCTCCCAGATATTTAAAACTGTTGCCAGTAGGAAAGTCTTTTCCATTGATACATACCATACCACTGCTGACTACTTGGTTCCTGGATGATTGCATATACAAGGATTTCTCAATATTAACTTGTAAACCTTGCTCTTCTTTCAAATTCTTCCAGGATCCCTTCTAACGCAGCTTTGGTACGTCGGAAAATGAGGATATCATCTGCGTAAGCGAGATGCTGGGTCAGTCTGGTATAAATTGTCCCATTTGGGTTGGTTTTAATTGCTCGTACTACCCATTCTAATGCCAGGTTAAACATGGAGCAACTGGATCACCTTGCCTTAAACCACAGGTTACATTGAAACACTTCGAGAGTACATTTTGTACTTTTACTCGACATTTTGTACTTTTCAATGTCATTCCTGCCAGACTTATCAGTTTACATGGAATTCCTAAACTTCTCCTTGCATTTATTAGCTCATCCCTGTGCACCGAGTCGTAAGCCTGTTTAAAATCTAAGAAAAAATGGTGCTCATACGCCTTTTCATGCATTTGCCTTACAGAAAAAATTTGATCCACCGTTGATCTGTTCTTCCTAACACCGCACTTGTAATCGCCGATCGTTTTTTCACCCCATGCGGTTAGCCTCTTATTAATAGCAATGGACAAAACTTTATATATTGTAGGCAAGAACTATTCCTCTATAATTGGCACAACTGAGCTTGTCTCCCTTCTTGTATATAGGGCAAAGGATAGCCACACTCCACTCTTCCGGCATTTCTTCTTGTATCCAGATCTGATGTACAAGATTATAAATTGCTTCCACTAAGGTATCTCCACCACTTTTCAAGAGCTCAGCTGAGATCTCATCTATACCTGGTGACCTATTATTTTTCAGCGCCATGATTATTTCCTCAATCTCTTCCTTTTCCGGTGGTATTTCTTCAGATCTTACTTCCTGGCCAATGCCATCTCTCACAATTTCTACTGCATTAAGCGCTTCTCGGAAGTATTCTGTCCACCTTCTTACAATGTCTCCTCTTGCCCCTAAAATATTTCCTTCCTTATCTTTACAAAAATCCATGTGCTGTCTGTAACCGGTCTTTATGTCTTTTACACCTTTATAAAACTTTCTTGTATTTCTACCGTCATATTGCTCTTGTATTTCTTCAATTTTTTGCTTTTCCCACATCCTCTTTTTTCTTCTGCAAACGTTTGCAGAAAAGCATATTAAATGAACTAATTTGGCGCTAACAATTTTTGGTTCCTGGGACCTGTTCATGCTTACAAAAGCACAGATTGTTGTAAATTAAAATTAAGTTGTAGAGAGCAAACTAAGGCCTAAAAATATAACTTGTCTCTATTAATTGCTGGATTTGTGTTATTTTATATTTCTCATGATATTTAATAGTGTTTGAAAACATTTTGAATTTACAGATGTTTTGATTTATTTCAAAATATATATAGCGCATTTCTTTTTACACTGAGTTTAACTTCAGGTGTCATGATTTGTACACTTATTTATATGCTTACTGTAAGTACGTATACTTGTTAATAATTAATAATATTATGACAAAAACGATTTATGTAAATCTAAATATCTAAATTTGTTGTTTCGATTTTTCAGGATCCAAAAAGTTCTTCTTTTTTGATTACAGAATTTATAACTCTTCTATTTTCAGAATTGGTTGTTATAGGTTGTTATTGCTGGTTTGGTCAGAAAATGACAGATTGGGTAATTAAAAATGGTATTAACTAAATCGTGTGAGATTTTTTTTAATGAAAATAAACTAATTATATTTTTATATCAGTGGGATCGTATAAGGGAAGTTGTATATGATATTCCATGGTATAAGGAATCCATTAAATCTCAAAAATGCCTTCTCATTATTGCAACTGGAAGTACCAAGGATAAAACCATATCAGGCGGAGGATTACAAGAATTCTCTGTAAAAGGTTTCAGCGAGGTATTCTGTACAAATCATGTAATGGATTTATTTAAAAAAAAAAAATCTGGTGTGAAACACTCACACAACTTTCTCTTACTCCAGTTATCAAAATTATAATTGACAAATTTTATAGTTTGTGTAGCAAATTTAATGATCAGTAAAATCGTACTTCCGGTTTACTAATTTCCTTGAAACTCGAAATTTTGGCCATTTATTTATTTCTAATTAATGTTTTTTTGGATGATAGAATTGTATAATCTATCATCCAATTATACTTTATCAAGTGTGATAGTACTTTTGAGAAAAACATAACCCCACCCCTCCCTTAAAAGGCCCTTAAATGAAGTTTCCCAGAGAAATGTTTTAAATAAAAGTTCTAGATCATTGTATGAGTAGCTTATATGAGAAGTTTCAAGAAAATCTTGGAACCATTTATGAGTAAATTGCAAAAAAATGAAAAAATTATTTAGTAAAGTGGTAAAGTAAACCCACTTCCGGTCATCCGATTTTTTTTTCAAACTCGGAATTTCAACAACAGTTTTTTAGATGACAGAATTGTCTAATAAATTGAATAGCACTTTAGATAAAAACCTAACTCCACCCCTCCTCTAAAAGTGCCCTTAAATGAATTTTCAGGAGAAATGTTTCAAATAAATGTTGTAGCTCTTTGTATGTGTAGTTGATATACGATATTTGATGAAAATCGTCGGAGCAGCCATTTTTGAGAAATCGCAAAAACGTAAAAAAAAAAAAAAAAAAACTAGTAAAGTGGTACTTCCGATATAAGAATTATGGCAGATAACACACTGTCAGATCCCATGGTGAGACCTAAACGGAATATCAAGTATCAACTTCCTACGGTTTTTTGTTTTTGAGCTATGCTGTTCACATACATACACACACACACCCACACAGACCAAGCCAGTTTTTATTTGGACTCAGGGGACCTCAAAACGGATATTTTCGGTGAAAACCCGATATCGAAAATTTGACACGATTACAATACTTTCCTCTTTACTAGGAGTAAGAGAAAGTAAAAATTTAGTTTTTTTTTCAAACAATTAGACAGAATGTATTAAAATAATGTTTAGATCTTTTGATTTTAATTTATTCAGTAAATTTTTTCCGATAATCTCTTTAGCTAATTAATGCAATCAATTAATTAATTTTAATTATTATGTTTCAGATAGTTCAAGCATCATTCTCTTACTTTAATATGCTGAAAGCTATGAGATAATATTGGAAAAAATATATAAATAATTACTTATCAAGAATTCTGCTTTAAAAAACAAAATAATATTTGTTTTTAAACAATAATTAGCGCACACACTTCTTAAACACTAATTTAGCAATGTCACTTGCAACTTTTCATTACAATTTCATCGAATTTAGTATTCGATATATTAGTTTTACAAAACGCCCAAGTTTTTTGTGAAATTGTCCGTTTTAAGAAAAAAATTGTCCATCCACCACCATCAATACATTTTAGGTATATGTCCTTTTTTTATTTACTTAGCAACGTTTTTCAACCTGGTCTACAAAACTTTCTTTAAATATAAAATGAATATTTTTATGATGCAATTCAAATAAAAGTAAAAAATTAAAGATAAAAGCAGCAAATCACATTGTTGTAATAGAATTTTTATTATAATTACATTATCTTATTAAATGATGGCCAAACGTAGAACAAAGGTTTATTGTTATACTGAATAAAATAATATATTAAAAATATGTAGCCACTGCTCCGTAATTAAAAAAAAAAAAATTGAATATTTTCACTAGTACTCTGCGTGAGTTTTGGATTGAGAAATACTATCATATAGTTTGTAAATAATAGTATCTTACAGATTTAAATGGCCAGATTCTTGGTTCAAGAAAAAAAAAAAAGACAGATTTTGATACTATGCCCAGAAATATTTCCTTAGATTCCGAAAATCAACTTTTTTTTTTATATTGTTGCTGTTTTTCAACAATTATGTCCAGCCAATAAATTTTATTAAAAACAAAACAAACAAAAAAAAGAACTATTTGAATATAAGATTTAAAGAAATTAATTTTGACGTGTACCATTGGTGCCATTCTTTAGGAGCGATTTTTTATTATGGTAGCAGAGGAATGAAGTTTGAGAACGTTGAGATTGAAATGAAAAAAGAAAATGTTTTTTCATTTCAATCTTAACGTTCACTCCTCTGCTACCCTAAAGATCTCCTGAAGAAGGGCCACTAATGGTATCCGAAAAGTACAGCAACAAATTCTTCTTTTCTTTAAGACAATACTTATTTCTTTAAAAGCTTCTCTGGCCATTGTTGTATAAACATCTTATTATAATTTTAAGGCATTTTAATACAGTTTTTCAAGACATAAACAGCTTCGGCTTCTAACTTGGGCGTGCTTCAGATTTGCTTTCTTGTATTTTTTTTTGTTGATGCCTTGAATAAAAAATATATATATTTTTTTTTTTACTACTTACATCCTAAAGTATTCTTGTAAAAGTGAAAGTTTTTTTAATATAAATTTGAATAAAAAAGAGAAAATCTTCGGAAATCATGGCGAATAACCTTCTATGTGTCAATGACTTTGCCATGGCAAAGTCAAACACCAAAGAAATAATAATTTACAACTAGTGGTTCCAGCCAGCTGCTATCTTAACAAAGGGTGGCAATAATAAACCAGCAATCGGCCGCCGGCTTCAAGACAGCCGCGGCCAAACAAACGATTAACAAAGCCTTTTCGTCAATACTGTACATCAAAAAGCAAGCACTGAAAAGGTTGATCACTGACCTGAATAAGGTCATCAAACTACGAAGGTCGCACACTAGGACAGATGTCTTGGTGTGAGTGTGAACAACAGTAATATATAAACTCTATCATATATGACGAGAGGATTACTATATCATCTACGGCCTAACGAGCACGTCTATATACACAAGCGGCAATTATTATACACGGTTATATTCAAACTTATCATTCTCTTAATTGTGCACTTTAGTTCAGTTATTTTATCATTCTAATTTATCTTCTATTTATTACTAAGTATTTTATTATAATTATTAGTTACCATTTCTAACGTTCAAAGTATTGTTCAATTATAGTTATTTTTATATAAACCGTTTAATTATTCGAGCACTAACTTCCCAAAATCTCTCAACTAACTTCCGCCCTCTTCAAGACATCTGCTACTCCAGGATTCACACACAACAAACGATTCCATTACGTATGGAATTAGTAGTTCATTAAATCATATGTAAAATAATGAGAGAATGTAACAAACGCATATAGAAGGAGAGAGAGGGAGAAAAAATAAATTAAACCTTAACATAGGCAACACAAGTGGGACATAAAAACCTAGAGTAGAATTATTATAAGTGTCGTTTTCATTTCATGCTGCCATAAAAAAAATAATATTTATTTGTCAAGAGTGTAAAGTGCCCCATTTTTCCTTAATCTAAATAAAGTTTGCCCGCACGAGCGCAAGCGATTATGGCAATTAAACAAGTGAGAAGTTTACATTCACGTTAAATATTATATTTTGTCTACAATAGTTAAAAAGAATATAAAAACTGGGAAGAATGTATGTATGATATAGTCTAGTAGAATGTTGTCCACTGAAAATGAGAAGATTGACTTCAGAAAATTTACAGAACATTAAGTTAAACTTAATCAAAATTATATTATTTATATTTAATCTATTGATAAATGTAAAGCATTAAATTTAAGTGATTCTACTTTAAAAATAGTACACGATACTTTACTTATGAATAACTTCCTCCCCCACCCACCCACCAAAAAAACTGATCAGTAACATATTATTGTATCGCAACAAAAACAAATCATTGTATCAACATATAAATCCAAAAATCTTATTAATTCACATGTTTCATTGGCCTCCACTGAAGAAAATAAACCTTATAAATCAATAGTTTACATTAAAAGGAGTGACTGAAACACTCAAACAAACTCAAGCAAAGTAGGCAAACCGTTTATGTGATACAATCTTTTCAATGACAAAAAGTAAAATTCCTATTGAACAGCAAAGCAATCTGGTTTACAAATTACATTGCCAAGATTGTCTTGCCGTCTACATTGGAGAAACTAAACAATATTTAAAAAACAGTATTTCTGAGCATTTATCAAGTAAATAAAAAAAACAAACAAAGTTTTGTGCTCTTGCATACAGCATTCTTTGGAAAATACCCATAACTTCCTTCGATTATGAAAATGTTAAAATATTTGGGAAAGAATCTAATAAATTTAAAAGACTGTTCAAAGAAATGACCCAATTACTTATAATAATGAAAAAATCTGAAATTTCTAATCTCAGTGCAATATACTGTAATTTGATTGGATAATATCATTTACGCTGAGGTTATATTTTTTGTTATTTCTTCTAGACTTTGGCTATGTATAAGGTTATTTTACGTATTTTTTTTTATCTTCTCTAACTACTGTTTACAGGTAGTATTGAAATTTTTTATGTAATTTAAAGTTGTTGATTGTGGAATTATGTTATGGCATCCATAATTATATTTTATTATAGAAAAAACACAGGTATGCTTATTACATGATATAATTTATTGTCATTTTTATCATTTTTGTATCATAAAATAAGTGTGTTTGTTGTTTTCTGTTTTTAGTCATTGCTGTTTATTTTGTTGCCCTGATGATTATTACGTGTAAAAGTTAGAGAGAGAAAAAACAAACTAAACTTTTCTTCCCTATTTGGTCCAACCCCTTTCTTTCTTTTACTTTCCACAGCTATCGTGATGTCTGTTTTATAGTAAATCGTTAGGCTAGTTCTTAGGTTAAGTAGTTTGAATAAGTTAGCATTTAATGATTATGTTTAGCTAGTTGGTAATTTTAATTTTAAGTTTGAATAAGTTAGCATTTAATGATTATGTTTAGCTAGTTGGTAATTTTAATTTTAAGTTAGGCTATGTTTAGTGTTAATATTAAGTAGTATTTTGTTAGGATTAATATTTAATTATTAAGCAGTAGGATTATGGAATTGTGACGAGACTGCTATGGCAACAATGCGGAAGAGGTAAACCACGTATGGAATTTTCTGTTTTTACTTTGAGAAGAAATGCAGTCAGAGGGAACGATCTAAACGACGATCGTCGGATTTACACCTTTCTTCTCACCTCACGGTATCACTCTCCTTCAACGGTTCCAGGTGAAGTTTGTAGGGAGTTGGAAGAATACAAAGAAGGATGGAAGAAAAGCAGTTTCCTAGTGGAGACAAAAGAAAACTAAGGTAAGTCCTGGGAAATTGTGGTGGTGCATCTGAATATGTTTTTTTTTTATGTTTTGGTTGGAAGTAACCTTTTTATTTCATTAATATAATGGAGTTGATGAGGAAAGAAATTGGGATTGATTAATTAAACGAGATCTGAAGACACTGTTATAATATAACTATAAGTTTACACAAACTGCACTGGACTTGTAATGAGTTTTATAGAATAAAGCGTTAGAGTAGAGTTATGACATGATGTGATGCATATGGTTGAATTTATAGATAGATGTCTAGATCTCTCACTGGCTTATATACAGGTTCTCCCCACTCTAGGCTGCTTAAGTGAGAGAGTACCAGAGAGGTTTTTTTTCTCGGTTTTTCTCTCGGTGTTCTCTCTCTTGCCGTTACATTAATTTATACTTTTGGGGACAAATAATTAGATTGAATGTAATATATTTTCATTTCCTTTTTTTATTTTATTTTGTTTATTTATTTATTTTTCTCAGTTCATTAATTTATGTTTAAAATCTTGTACTTTTGTTTAATAGTTAGGTTAGGTTTCATTGATGTATCATTTGTAGGCCCGCCGCTGTCTCTCGCTTACTACTTACCTCGTTACTATAGAAAGATACTCTATCTATGCCCATACACATACACACACACGCACACTCCATATACACAGGCGAGTCTCACACGCACAGTTACAACCGGATAGGACAATTAGAACTACTTGAATATGATTGAAGCTTATTATTGGAACTAAAACTATTTGACTACTAACTACAATATAATTATACCTCAAAATATACCATTAACGCTATAAATTATTACCATATACAGACATACATATGTATGCAGCAACTGGCCGCAGACCAGAGAACCTTGCAGGTAGGCGAGAGGGAGCTTTCTTTAGTACAAATCACACTCAGTACAAACTAGCTCTGCACACCATCACATGCCAACTCTGACTGCTCCACTCTCACCTGACCTTTGGATCTTGGTAACTAAAATTCACATTGGGATTATGAAATAAACTAAACTACATAAACATAAACAAACACAACACCACCTCCACTGCTGACTCTTACACATTAATTTTTCTCGTACTTTTTTTTTGGTTGCTATTAAGAAAACAGATGTATTTTTTTTTTTTTAAATAGACAAGATATAAAATGTAGGTACATGGTTATTGAAATTATTGTAACAGAACAGTAACCAAGAACTAGCTTACTGCCAAGCACGAGCATAGCAGCGTGCTACAGTATTAGTTCAAATCTGATTCCAGTATACTTTTCTTTTACTTTCTCTTGCTCCTAGTAAGAGGAAATATTGTGATCGTGTCAAATTTTGAGGTCCCCTGAGTCCAAAAAAGTGGTTTTTAGCAAATGATCTGTGCGTTGTGTGTGAATGTGTGTGTGTGTGTGAACAGCATAGCTCAAAAACAAAAAACCGTAGAAAGCTGAAACTTGGGTATCACCATGAGATTTACATTTGGGTATCACCATGAGATTTGACGGTGCGTTATCTGTTAAAATTCCTCAACCGGAAGTACCACTTTGCAAATTTTTTTTTGGACGTTTTTGCGATTTTCTCAAAAATGGCTCCGACGATTTTCTTCAAACTTGGTTGTGATCTTGGTGGTTGTGTATATCAACTTTTATTTGAAACATTTCTCCGCGAAAATTCATTTAAGAGCACTTCTGGGGGAGAAAGGTGGGGTTAGGTTTTCATCTTAACTGCTGTTTCAGTTTATTAGACAATTCTGTCATCTAAATAATGTTAATTACAATTAAATATGTTATTGAAATTCCGAGTTTGAAAAAAATCCGATAACCGGAAGTGCGTTTTGTTTTAACACTTTACTAAATGTTTTTTTTTTTTTTACTTTTTCGCAATTTGCTCAAAAATGGCTTTCCACACGATTTTCTTGAAAACTCATATATAAACATGCAAAGATCTATAAATTTTATTTAAAACATTTCCCTGGGAAAATTCATTTAAGGGCACTTTTGGAGGAGGGGTGGAGTTAAAAATTTTCTCTATACTGCTATCATTGTTGATTATACAATTCTATCATTCAAACAAAATTAATTAGAAATAAATAGATAGCCAAATTTCCGAATTCTAAAAAAATTAGTAAGCCGGAAATGCGTATTTACTGAACAATTTTGTCAGTTTTCGACGAATTTCATTATATTTGGTACACAAACTAAAACATTTGTCAATTATAATTTTGAAAACATGTGTAAGAGAAAGTTGTGTGAGTGTTTCACACCAGATTTTTTTCTTTTGTTTTAATCATTATTAATTACTCTTCCACGTGTCTCAGTCCTTTCATTTTATTGGCTTATTTTTTATCGATTTTTTTTTTTTTTTTTTTACTGTGTCCTGCTCAATTTTATTATCATCACCGTATATATATTTCCTTAATTCCTTTTTTAATCCCTATTACGATTATCCTACTTCCTTTATGGAGTTTTTTTGAATTAATGATTCTATTCTATTCTTATAATTACACATTTGTTGTGGAAACTTAAGTTTTAACACATTTAAAAAAAGATTAATAGTTTTTCATTCTGGTGTTTACAAATTAAACAGAAATTGACCTAATATTTTTCTTTAACAATGATAATTTTAATAATTCATCTAGATAATAAAAAATTCTATTAATTAATAGCCTTTTGAAACATTGTTTACTGACCTTGTTAAGGAAAGGAATCTAATAAATTATTAAAGGAGAATTGCAACAACTAATGGCAATTAAAAAAAAAAAGATTAATTAAAGAAAAACAGTTTTAAAATATAATATCCTGACAGTGTTGAGTGTTCAGTTGTGTTCAGATAGTTGGCAAATATGGTTGTTGCTTGAGTAGTCTATATTTCCATAATTTAATCTTAAGTAAATCATTCATACATATACATATATATATATATATAAAATTATGGAAAACATAAAGAAATTAATACCTTTTCATAAAATTACGGTGAGTAATAAAAAAATTGTACAAATCATAAGTCCTTCCTTTAAAATACGCAACTTAATTCAAGTAGGAATGTGCCAACATTCTAGGAACATATCCCCTAAACAATGTAGAGTACAGACATATCAACATATATTCCAATATGCACCTTCTTATGATGCTGATAATGCAAAGCTATCCTATTCTCTAATTTAATATTTGTAATAACTTACAGATAATTATATTTTAAAATGTCTGATGATTTTTACTTTCACTTACTTCTAATAAGAGGAAGTATTGTAATCGTGTCAAATTTTCGATCTCGAGTTTTCGCCGAAAATTCACTTTTGGGGAGTGAGGTTAGGTTTTTCCTCTAAAGTGCTGTTTGAGCTTACTATAAAATTCTGTCATACAAATAATATTAATTAGATTTAAATGTGTTGTTGAAATTCCGAGTTTAAAAAAAAATCGAATGACCGAAAGTGCGTTTTTAACTGAAATGTATTTTTCAGTTTTCTGGTATTTTATCAAAAACGGCTCTAACGATTTTCTTTAAACTAAGAATGTGAACTACACATATGAAGAGCTACAATTTTTATTTGAAACATTTTTCCTGGTAAAGTCATTTAAGGGAGCTTTTGGGGGTAGGGTGGGGTTATGTTTCCTTCTAAGCCTCATCATAGTTAATTACATAATTCTACCATTTAAACCAAATTATTTTTAGTAATAAATAGATTGCCAAAATTCAGGGGTTTCAATAAAATTAGTAAAGTGCGTTTTTACTGTTTTTTTTTCAGTCTTCGACGAATTGCATTAAATTTTGTATACTAACTATAAAATTTGTCAATTACAATTTTGAAATCTGGAGTAAGAGAATGTTGTGTAAGTGTTTCACAACTAATTTTTACTTTCTCTTACTCCTAGTAAGAGGAAGTATTGTAATCGTGTCAAATTTTCGATATCGAGTTATCACCGGAAATATCCGTTTTGAGGTCCCCTGAGTCCAAAAAAGTGGTTTTTAGCAAATGGTCTGTGTGTGTGTCTGTGTGTATGTATGTATGTGAACAGCATAGCACAAAAACGAAAAACTGTAGAGAGTTGAACCATGGGATCTGACACTATTTTATCTGTCAAAATTCTTCAACCGGAAGTACCACTTACTATTTGGATTTTTTACTTTTTTGCGATTTTCTCAAAAATGGCTCCGACGATTTTCTTTAAACTTGAAATATCAACCACATATTCAAAGAGCTACAACTTTTATTTGTAACATTTCTCCGGGAAAATGCAATGAAGGGCACTTTTGGGGAGGGGTGGAGTTAGGTTTCCATGTAAAGTGCTATTTCAGTTTATTAGACAATTCTGTCATCTAAATAATGTTAATTAGAATTAAATATGTTGTTGAAATTCCGAGTTTGAAAAAAATTGGATAACCGGAAGTGCGTTTACTTTACCACTTTATTAAATGATTTATTCTCTTTTTCGCAATTTTCTCAAAAATGGCTTCGACGATTTTTTTGAAACTTCATATATAAACTAAACATGCAAAGATCTACATCTTTTATTTAAAACATTTCTTTGGGAAAATTCTTTTAAGGGCACTTTTAGGGGAGGGGTGGGGTTATGTTTTTCTCTAATGTGCTATCATAGTTGATTATACAATTCTATCATCCAAACATAATTAATTAGAAATAAATAGATGGCTGAAATTCAGTTTCAAGAAAATTAGTAAACCGGAAGTGCGCTTTTACTAAACAGTTTTTTCAGTTTTCGATGAATTTCATTAAATTTGGTACACAAACTATGAAATTTGTCAATTATAATTTTGAGAACTGGAGTAAGAGAAAGTTGTGTGAGTGTTTCACACCAGATTTTTTTTAAAAGTAATTGTGTTGGTCGAAGTGTTTGAAGTGTAATTCTGTCTTACCTACAATTTCATATGTTCTGATCATTGTAAAAACTAACTCTGAGAGGGGAAATCCAATATAGAGAACACGCAAGATAATAGATACTTAATGATTATTAGAATAATCGTTAATATGCTGATCTGAGATATTTAAGTATCAATTATCAGCTGATCATTCTTTTAAAAATGTGCACTTTAAATTTATGTATTTCCAATTTTTTCAAACATTCCAGAATAATGCATCCCTTTTTTTCGAAACTTGTGATATTTCTTTGAAATAATCTGTATTGTTTTCAAGTCCATACATAACAGGAAGACCATCTCATTGCAGAAAAGTTGAGCATAGACCTGGAAAATTGACTGAAAAATACACTGGAATTATTTTTGAATGCAATTCCAGAATTTGAGTTTATCAACAAAAAAAAAATAAAAACTATTAAATGATATAATTTAATTTGTTCCTATTTGAAAGACATAATTACATTTTGCTTAGTATTTTATTTTTATTTGTTAATTATTTTTTTTAGCAGAAAAAAAAGAAGAGCTCTGAAACGAATAATAATAAATTGTTTTCTTTAACTGGCTATAACTTATTTTTATATTGCGGTTTGATATATGATAATACTCGTACAAGGGTATCTGTTTTACACATTGCAAGATATTATGTTATAAGTATCACTGGATTGTTCCACCCTATATTAGAGGTAATACAGACACTGTTTCATTAAATCATAAAAATTATCAATGCTGTTGTATTATTATCAAGGCCTGATAATTTTTTCTCGGGTAATTTGGGAAAATTAAACGAGGCCTTATTGTTATTTTGTTTTTGTTTCAATTTAAAGCACGTCAACATCTCTGGTCATTGGCTCGCGGAGCCTTCTCATGCACTGCCGGCCTCCGGACAGTGTTCTCTGGTTACAGACAACATTGACTATCACCGGACAGTGAGCTGTAGAAGAGGCTCCTAGGAAGAAAAAATCTAAGGGTAGCACAACCGGACTGGTACCAAGATCCTCCGCGTGACAGTCCTAATTGCCATATAATTTTAACTGTTCGAAATGTAAGCGAGTGCTTATGATCGAAATAACGCAAAAGTTTAATTTTACCTACCCAAACTGCGAAGAGCTATTACCATTATCATTATTATCGCACGAATGGTATTTAATTAGATAATTTTATACTACTGTAACAAATTTGACATGCTTCATTCAATTTTCTTGGAAAATATACGCCAGATAGAACAAAAAAAATTTTTAAATGATATCTTGCTGAGATATACAAAAAGTTCTCTGCCCTTCCATCGCTAGAATTCCATATCGTTTTTGAGTTTATTGTCAAATAAGGCAATGGCATGAAGAATGCAAATTTACGAATAATGGATTATTGAATAGGCGAAATTTCCAAAAATGGGCAGTTAAAAATCCAGATATTTATCAGAGACATTTTTCTGTGATAGCCTGCTTCATTTTATGGTCATCGACTGGTTTCGGGCGTTCGCCCATCATCAGGATGTTTTTCGTTGAACACTGTAATAATATAGACTTGCACAGAGCAAATACAGTTGGTAAACTCTGATATGTATATACAAATATATACACACTGTATTACACTGTTCAACAAACACATCCTGATTATAGGCGAACGCCCGAAACTGGTCGATGACCACAAAATGAAGCAGGCTATCACGGAAAATGTCTCTGATGCTTTCCAGCTATGCGGAACCAACCACCACAATCATTCAGATATTACTTATCCAACAGCGTGTCAGTTAATGATTTCGATAAATATAATATGGTGCGGCCTAATAATGGGATCAATTTGTAGGTCCGTATTTTGTTTATAATGAAACATTGAACCAAACAGGCACCTATATTTATTAAGTGACGTTCTCTCAGATTTGATTCGAAATGACCCTCTTTCACTACCAGCGCACTCGCCGGTAAATCATATACTTTCAACAAGATGGATAACCAGCTCACAATGCGAGGATAATAGGGCGATATCTAGATCGCACATACCGGGGGGTAAATGGATTGACATGCACGCATAGTCCATTTCAATAGCTCTCCCGGTTCCCAGGCCTGATGCCTTTGGATTACTTCCTCTAAAGGTTACCTAAAAAATAGTAAAGTTTATGACAACTTAAACAATGTCACCTTGTAGAAGGACTTAAAGAAAGAATTTCTAAAACCCCTGCAAAGATATCCTTCTGATTCTGCAATGAGTGCAATCAATGAGAATCAATGGACAAAAGGGGCATGTTTGTGCTTATTTAATGTTCAAAATTAATTTAGAACAACTAATTGTGAATACGTCTTGTCTTATTTGACTATAAACTCAAAAGAATAGCAACCAGAAGGCAGAGAATTTCTCTACATTTGAAATTGAATATCTCAGTGAATATTCAATGGATTTTTCTCGTTCAATAAGTGTTCAAAAAATCTATGATCCTGTTTGAAATAAGACCATATGAAGAGCTTAGCTCATAAAACGAAGAACCGTAGAATGTTCAAAATTGATATCGTTTAGGTATCACCATGGGTTCTGACAGTACGTTATACATAAAAATTCCTTACCAGTTCATTTTACAAGTTCTTTTTTTTTTACTTTCTTGCGATTTTCTCAAAAATCGCTCCAACGATTTTCTTGAAACTTGCAACATCAACTACGCATACAAAGAGCTAAAACTTTTATATAAAACATTTCTACGGAAAAATGCATTTAAAGTACTTTTGGTGGAGGAGAGGGGGTCATGATTTCCTCTAAAGTGCTATTTCAGTTTATTAGACAATTTTGTCATCTAAATAATGTTAATTAGAATTGAATTTGTTGTAGAAATTCCGAGTTTGAAAAAATCTGATGACCGGAAGTGGGTTTGCTTTTCCACTTGATTTAATGATTTTTTTTCACTTTTTCGCGATTTTCTCAAAAATGGCTCCAACGATTTTCTTAAAACTTCGTAAATAAACTGGACATACAAAGACCTACAACTTTTATTTAAAACATTTCTCTGGAAAAATTCATTTAAGGGTACTTTTAGGCAGGGAGAAAGGGTTATGTTATTCTCTTAAGTGCTATCATTGTTGATTATAGAATTTCTATCATCCAAACCAAATTAATTAGAAATAAATAGATGGCCAAAATTTCAGAGTTTCAAGAAAATTAGTTAACCAGAAGTGCGTTTTTACTGAAGAGCTTTTTCAGTTTTTGACGAATTTCATTAAATTTGGTACACTAGTTATAAAATTTGTCAATTATAACTTTGAGAACTGGAGTAAAAGAAAGTTGTGTGAATGCTTCACACCAGGTTTTTGATTTTGAACGGAACCTGATTTTAAATCTCCATTAGCTGACTGATATTTTCCAACCAATAATTATTGCGTATTACAATGGTAATACAATAATTAATGTTCTTTTGATTAGTTGAACTTTCTTTTAAGTTGAAATCTAAAACTGGGATACAGAGAATGCAGTAACACTTGGAATTTGCTTTGAAAACCTGTTGTTTTTGAATAGTTGTATAACAGAGTGGCTATTTACAAAGATATAACCTTCGATCCTCAGAAGAACTTTGTGGTAGTCTTTAGTGTGTCTCTGTTCAAAAATTAAAAAATAAAAATATTAAACATTAAAAAAAAATGTAGAAAAATTGACTAAAGTGCAATTTGACTTAGTCAACTCAATCCTTGCGCTGGGAGTTCCATATTTTTTAACATAAAAATTTATAATTGTAATTTCACCAAGTATTCATATCCATTTATCGTAAAAAACTGAAAAAAAAAAATGTAATGAATAAGAAGTAAAAAATGATGAATAATTTATTTATTTACTTTCAGATATTGCTCAACCATGAAGCACACGATTTCTTGACCTTAGTGGAACTTTCCCATTATGTGGCTATAGGAACTTATTCCTTTGTCACTAGCGCGACACTTCTTTCCAAATCAAATACTATTAAAGCATTTTGTAATGTATTAAATGAGCAATTTGCAATTCCAAAAGAAAAACTATCACCAAAGCAAGAAGAAATTAGACAAAATACTATTAAATTTATACAAATTTTCAAACGAATTACAGCTTATCTCTTTATCTGGGGTGTAACAAATGCTTGTCTTAGACGGCCTGTTTTTGATAGGCAAACCAAATTTACTACTATATATGGAGGATGGGTCCCATTTGAAGTGAATTCTTGGCCAAGGTAAGTGGGGGTAAATTATGTCTCATATACTCAACCATTAAGATGTCCCCCACCAAATAACTATCACTTATTCACATTATTTTAAATATTCATAATTCAATTAGAATCCTTTGAATTTATTATTTTGTTTTTTGTTTTTTTTAATGTTATGACAATATACCATAATATTTCTTTCAGCAGAGAACCAATCCTTCGACAAATTTTTTTTTTTTTTTCTTTATTTAGCCATTTACAATCTGTATATAGATACATACAATGAGTAAATATGTTGATGAGATTACAGAGGCGTGAAAAGTAGGAGGAGAGAAACTACCCAGTGGTAGCACTCTCTACGGGATACCAGCACTGATCAGTCCCGAAGGAAATCTCGGGGCCACTGGCGGTTCAGTCGGCGTGGTGGATTGTCAGGGATGGTAGTGGAGGCGAGAGATTGTACGAAAGGATTAGAGCAGTGAGAGAGAGCAGAGTGAAATTTATTATATTTAGTCTTGGCGAGTTGTTGTACGAAAGGAATGTTGAGGTCGTTATGGAGAGTTAGGTTTGTAACGTAAAAAGGTGCGTCTACTATCTGTCGGAGTAGTTTTGATTGAAACGTATGTATAGTCCGTATGTTGGTCGGTTTGGCTGAACCCCACAGCTCTAGTCCGTAAGTCCACATAGGTTTTAATATAGGACAATTTTTTATTAAAAATATTTTAATACATATGGTTTGTGCAGAGATTTGTGGAAGTCTCCGCCTATTGTAGTTTTTGATTTGCTATAAAGTTAAAGCAAAATCTTATTCACTCGCTTAATCCCCAATTTTACTTATCTGTCTCCATCCTGTCTTGACCTTGTTACCGCTCCCGTATAAATGATCAACTCCTATGTATCCAAAAGAGAGGTTTGATCTTCTCAACCAAAGCGATAATGAATACAAATTCCATCCTTTAGACCGAAATTTGAAAAAAATCCAATTTTTATTGTTTTCATAATATCACTAATAATATAATATTACATAAACATTCAATTCCGTGAAAATACGACCTGATGAATCCGGGAGAATTATTGCGAAACTAATGCTTATTTTTTCTTAAGTCCGGCTATTTGACCAGATGACTGGGTCAGATTAGTATAACAAACGTGCGTTATTAAATGTTACCTATATTAATACAGTAAATAAAATCCCAGGCTAGCATCAGAAATTGATTCCGAGCAGTAAGATTCATTCTATGAATAAATCTGATTACTGAAAATTACTGATTCAGGAAAACACGACTTTTACCATTGTTTTATATAGCCAAGCTAAGTGTTGAAACCAGGCGAACATGCATTACATCTGAGTTTTACAGGTATAGTATAAGCGGTATTTATTTCTTTTGCTGAACAATTATTATTATTTAATTTTGTATGTGGTTGGGTACACAATGCTGTCCGGTTGGGCCCATTCTTTACATCATTTATACAGCTAATAGCCAACTACCGCCACTCTCTCTGAAAATTTGCTGATGATACCGTCATTCTTGTTACCCATAAAGATCCCGTAATGGCAACTCGCAATCTACAGGCTCACATGATAAATACATAAAAAGCTTTATTACAAATTTACAAGTATGTACAATAATAATAAATGGTAGTTCCAATGTACATCAACATTATAACCTTCCTACATTGTTTATTTAGTGATTTTTGGGATAAGGCGAGGAACAATATGCACAGGGAAAATAGGTAAAAATATTAAGAAAGCATGGTTTCAGTTTTTTGACTTAACTGTATGGAGGGATTGCAGGAATCTATTTCGCGGCATAGTGGATTGAGATGACAGTCTAGAGTGGAGAGGAGTTTCAGGAGACGATTTTGGATGAAAGAATAAACTGGGGTTACAGAAGATTTTACGTGAAGTACGTCGATTATAGTGTGTCGTGGTGAGTCAGTCGCAAGTCTTAGGAATTTGTTCTGGGTTATCTAAAGTGTTTGATGTTGCTATTAGTAGTCAGGCTCCAGGCGGAGGAAGCGTAAAGTAATCGTCTGATGACTACTTTGAACAGTAGGAATTTGTTTGTGCGGTCATTTTTGAGTCAAATGACAGTAACGGGAAGAACAGACTTATAGTCATTTTTCCAGAATTCCCTTTGTCCTGTACGTGGGTCGTGAAGTTCAATTTGTTGTTGAGAGTTATTGCAAGGTACTTGACGTTGTTAGTCCAAGGGATAAAGTTTGTTGTGTTTAATTTGTCTGTTGATTGTAGGTCTACGTTTAGTAAACAGTATGCGTTTGTCATGATTAATTTTCATTTTCCATTTAGTGCAGTATTGGGTCAGTTTGTCTATTGCAGATGTAAGTCTGTTAGTGATAGTATTAATTCTTCATGATGATATGTACAAAGCAGCGTATAGGGCGGTTCTCCTGAATTCACATCAACAATGGTTCAACAAATGGGGAATCCAAAATCAGTGCTGAAAAGAGCAAAACCATTTCTTTCACTCTCCGACGACTCACTATTGTTCGAGTTTATTATGACCATGTCGCCTTACCTCCAGTACCAAATATTCGCTACTTAAGATGACTATATATTGCATCGACGCCTCACCTGGAATCCACATATCAAACTTAAAAGACATAAAATGCTGATGCGTTTATTTGACGAACGATCTAACTTAACACTTACCAACAAACTGGTAATCCACAAAGTCACACTTAAACCTATTTGGACTTACGGTGCAGAACTGTGTGGAGTTCAACCGAACGATCTAATTATAATCGTATGCAAACCCTCCAATCCAAAATTCTCGGCAAATTCGTTTCAGCTCATTTCTTACAGATTTAAATGTACCATCCGTTCGTCAAGAAATCATATACAGAAAACAAACCGTTATAACAGTTTAACCTCTCATGTCAATCCTCTTGTCCACGAACTTACATCCTCCACTAACCCTATAAATTCTACTCGAAGACTAACACGTCAGTGGCCTCGTGATCCACTTATTGAGTAAATTGGAGTTTCACTATAGAGTGACTTCTCCGCTCCGGCTTCTATTAGTTGTCCCACAATTGAACAAATTTACTATTGTTAAGCTTGTAACAAGTGTAAATGTCAATAAAAAAAAGAAAAAAATGGTTTCAATGTGTTCTTTGACTCCTTTTAAGTTGTTGTACTTGTGAATGTTTTTGTCTGAATCCGAAGTGGTACGTTTGGAGTTTTGTGTATATTTTGATCATATTTGAGTCAATGCCATATATTTTAAGCATTTTAAGCTTACTTTTCAAATATTTTCTAAGGGAGTTTAGGAAGCTAATCGGTTGGCTTAACAGATTTGTGAAATACTTATCTATGCAGGTTAAGAAACATTTTTTGCACTCGCTTATAAACATATTTGCCTAAATTTACCAAGGATCTACTGGTCATAGCCGAAGGGCTAATAGTGGGTCTACTAACAGGGCATTGTAGGCTGAATAAGCACATGCACCACTTGTGACTTGCGGATAACGCGTTATGCCGATTCTGCAAGACTGAGAAGGAAACCCCGGCACATATCCTTTGTGAGTGTGCCGGCCTGGCGAGGACAAGGTTTCTTCAACTGGGGACAAGCAATACCGAAGCCATGAACTTCATGACGGAGCCGCTCTCAGTATTGCTAGGCCTGATTAAGAGAGCGAAGCTGAGGGATGTGCTATCATTTTGGGAGATCCACAATAGACCTCTTATCTAGATCGCAGTGGGATGAGGCTCGCCTTCCCTGTTTGAATCTTATCTAATCTACATATAAACATAGACTTTTAAGACAGTAAAAAGATGATTATAAGCTTTTTATATACGTAGAATATTTTTTTCATGGTTAGCTACTTTATGATTACTTACTTTTTAAGTAGCCAACTTCATAACGATGCCCAAAAGGTGTATTGTGATTTAGAGACATACTTTTTATAGGAAATGAAGAAGAGAAACTGCCGTTTTCTTTCCTTCTATCAAATAAGTGCAAAAAACTATTACCTCTTAAGGCCCATAGGATTCACGGCACACCTGCTTCCTAAGCCCTTGAATGCGCTAAATATGGCCGGCTACCATTCTAGTGGTTATAAAGTCTTGTTGCAGTAGTATGCAATAAACGTGGCGCCTTATCTGTCATTGAAAACTTGAGATGTCTAACCAACAATCCCGAGATTTGTTGAATTCTGACCCATATGATTTAACGGTCGCGACTGAATGACGATGCTTGTAATTAGATTATGTTTGAATTGTTCTAAAGAGGATTGGGCTGCAAGTGTTTGTTGGTAAGCTAATTTATGGATTAATTTTTTTTATAAATAGAAAGAGGATTCTATGATTTGTTTTTTTTTTCTTTTTTCTTCTGATTAATTAAATAATTAATCTAAATAAAATAGTTTGTAATAAGAGGGCCTTTATCTCGTCTACCACTTCTGAAAAAGGACACTAAAGGTATCCAAAACGTCAAAAAGTTAACTTTTTAAAGTTGAAATTTTTTTTGCCACAACCAACCATCATTTTGCTTGTAAATAAATGTATTTTAATAATGCAACTTCTCCCCCCAGGTCAGTTTGTGTAAATATAAATCTATATTTACAATAATGAAGATATATTATTATTATTATTATTATTATTGTAATTAACTCACAAAACTTTATTGTTTTAGCGTGACAAACGTTTATTTCTATTTTTCTATATTTTGCAGATTCATTATTGTTTGTACATTCCAACTAATAGTATCAATAAATTCACCATTTGGAATGTACACTTGTTTGACTTCATTTGTATCACAGGCTAAACAGTTATGCTGTCAATATGATCATCTATCTGTCTATATAAAAGAAACTTTTCAGTATACCCAACTAGAAATAGCTGAAATTTCAAAAGAAATAATTAGTAGAGAAAAATTCATCCAATCAAGGCTGAAATATGCCATTGAAAGGCATCACCTTTTAATTAGGTAATTATATTTATTGCGACAAGAGGATTAACAGACCCAACATTCACCCATTGTTTTCTTTCTCGAAGTTGTGTGTTGAGGTTCAATTGCGCGTAAGCACTCCAACCACCATTCTCAAAGTTTAACGGCTCTGCCTCACTGTCATACACAGAGGGCGGTTGATTCCACTGTAAAGATACGTAGGCATCTGAATGCTTTTATTCATTGTCAAAGAAGTACCACTTCGCAAGCAAGCATTATCACCCACTCCACACAACATTCAGTATAAATATATATATAAGAATTTTAGATCTTTTAAATTGAAGAAATTTAGTAAATACAAAGTTCACTGTATTTATTAAACGCTCAGCAAAATCGCATAAGCAATCAACACTTGATTTAACTTGCAAATCCGTGACCTATTGCAATGCAATTATTGAGAAGATAAGAAGCTCTCTTGGCGTGATGGTAGTCAGCAGAAAATTTCTACCGCTTCTGGTATTCTTTTGAAATCAACTGCTCTATATACGTTCTGTAGCCTCAACAGAATACAGCGATAATAATTTGTGAAGATAACCTTGAACAATGGAATTTCCTTCTTCTGCAGTTTTGATGGATAAATGAGCCTGGCAATTGAAATAGTATTCAATATTTCTCAGAAACTGGGAGCAGTATAACGAGAATCTCTTCCTAGGATACGATCTGATGAAATACAATAGTTATACTTTGTGAAATACAGTAGTTACTCACAAAGGAGAGAGAATTTTTTTTTTGTAAACTGCCTTGCCTGCCATCAGTTTACCGGGTAGGAAGTGATCATCTACTTTGTGATGGATGATTTTATCAAGTCTGAGCTAAAGATTAGAGTTTACTGAACGCATAACTTCCAAGAAATATTAGTGATAATAGTGAGTCTAGTCATCACTTAAATGCAAATATGTTTTCCTAGGCATATGAATTAGCGCACTCCTCCTTAATGTTATTGCATAAAGATTCGGGTCCGAATATTGCCACCCTTAAGCTTTTTCTTGCCAGCTGGTATTGCACTCTGAACTCTCTGAAGGTATTCTTAGAATGGGGTAACCTTCAATTGCACACACATCTTGAACTCAAGACCATCTCAAAATGCTCTCACAAATAATTATTATCTAATATTAGGAATTTATAAATTAGTAAGTTATTTTTGCAGATGTTTCAATACCTTTCAGGATATATATAACCAATTTTTATTTCTTCTAACATTATGTTCTGGAATAATCATATGTACCCTCATTTATATGATTACTGTAAGTACTCTGATAAATATTTTATTTAAAACATACTTTATTTTATACACAATTATTATTTTCTTCTACACTTTAGGATCCAGAGAGTACCCCAACATTAATGCTCGAATTTATAAGCCTTCTTGTACCAGAGGTCTCCATTATTGCAATGTACTGTTGGGCTGGTCAACAACTGACTGACAAGGTATATTTAAAATATTACAGAAGATTATACATAATTTCAAAATATAAGGCACATATTTCATCTGGGATTCTATCATTGTAGTATACTTATTTTTGTTGTACTTGACCGATTTTGAATTCTCATCCATCGTCAATGACTGTCAATTGATCAACAAACAAGTGTGGTGTGATAGAAACATATGAAGTCAATTCTCTATACGAACTTGATAGCCTTATTCTGGCAATGGATGAGAATCCGAAGCGAGCAACAAAAATAGGCATGCTAAGACGTATACAATTCCAGAAGTTATCCAGCAATGTGGGCGCACCCACATACTCGAATATAAATATTTTATATTTGTTTATAGATTTTAGGCTGAGCTGCACAAAGCGGGATCCACGGGGCCCATAATAAAACATTAAGGTACAAAAAGTATAAGAGCTTCACAAAGCGGGAACTGATACAACGTTTCTAAAAAACTTGTTTACAGATACTTATATTAATTGGAATAATTATTATTTAGAAAAATGTTTTTACAGTAGTTTCTTGCAAGAATTATTAAGATGCATTTAAGGCTTTATACTTTTGCAGTATTCTGCAAGTGGTGTCTGATACATGCAAATAGCTGGGAAGCACCAACTCACGGATTATCACAGCTAAATACACCATGGGCCCTCGTCGGTATAATATTCGAGTACAGTATATTAAAAACACAATATATTATATACACTACAGATAAAGATATCTACAGTAAACATCTTAGGGCCACAGTCTCTAAATAATTAATCTAAGAAGGGAAATGTATCTGATTATATCATTGTTCCAAGAAGGTAACGAGGCCTCCCAGGCTGAGCTATTGTCCCCATACACAAAAAAGTAACGGATGTGAGTCAAAAATTGCCAACCATTATGCCTGTCCTCGGGTTTATACAAAATATATACTAAAATATTAGAGAAGAAATTACGTTTACTTGAGGAAGAATCGAAAAAGTACAAGCGAAACATCTGTGCTTTTACATTCATTTGATTGTCCATCTATTTATCCCTAGTTCAGTATCAGGTTGAATCGTGCGATATGCTGGATGAGCTGATGTCGTATTGGATGGAAATCTTAGCGATAAAACTAGTGATGTATCAATAAGGAATTGCTTGGAAATTCAACATTTTTATGTAAGTTGGAGAATCTTGATGGAAATCAAATCGGAACGGTACAGACCAAGAGACCAATCGATTATTTAGACTATATCGTCCGGCTGATAAAAATGAGTCAGTCGAGATTATCTGTAGGAAGAATGGCCCCCAAAACTAAGAAAATTACATCAACTGGTTAGCAATCTCAGCTATTTAAACTTCGGCGAAGAAAGGCTCAAGAGTTACAAAATAAAAATGGAAGATTTTTGCTATCTTTTACTGCACTCGGCCTAATTTCATAAAAGTGTGAAAAATAATTTGTGAAAAAATACAAATTTAGGTGTTCGAATATTCTTAAGCTTTATATTATTAAAAATGCTCTTGAAAGAATAAACACCAACTGATAGCGATTTCTATTATTTTTGAAATAAAAGCTACGTACAATGAAAGAAAGCAAACGTTCAACATTTTGATTGATTTATGTGAGAAACTAATTCAAAACTGCTGTTAATTTATTTTTAGCTGTTAATTTGTTGATTAGTATTTCAACAACTTATCTCCATGAAAAGAAAAAAACCTGAGTTTTAAAGGTAAAGGAAACAAAGTTTACATCCAGACTAAATCCAGAACAGGATGTGTTGTCGTTATAAATATTAGACATAGAAAAATTTCATAACAATAACTGAATGTAGTTGTTCAAATATGTTTAATTATTGAGAACTACATAATTAAACGGATGCTGGTTTTTTTGACTGTTCGATAATTGATTTCAGACTTATTTAAGCTCCGAAATTGATGAACTCGTCAGTTTCTTTCAGCTGCACGTGAGACAAAGGTGAAAGTACTCGTTGAAGATGCGCAATGAGAAAACCTAAAGCTGATGTCAGCAACATGGAGGAGTTGCCAGCACTTTCTCGTGGTGGTTTCCTCAACAAATGAACATTTATTCCATTTACACTTCTAAATATAAAACTTTATTAATAAAATTTACATTTTCATATTTTTCTTTTAATGTTTCAGTGGTCAGAAATAAGAGTTGCAATTTATGATGTTAATTGGTATAATGAATCAACAGCCACTAAGAAATCACTTCTTAATATGTTAACATGCTGTACAAAAGATCAAGTTATAACAGGAGCTGGATTACAAGAATTCTCGATGCACGGTTTCAGAGAGGTAATATAAAATTTTGGGTTGTATACCAATTTATTAGTGAGTTTCAAGTTTGCGTTTTAAAAATGTAATATCATTCTTCTATATAAACAAAAAATGTTAATTTTTTTATCTGCCCGTCGGGATTATTCATTGAATTTTAATGTTCATTTTTTTTTTTTCTTGTTTTGTTCATTTCATACATTTTGATAATGAGTAACACTCTGCTTACGATCTATTATTTAATAATACACTATCTACATTACATAAATGTTTACCTTTTCATTGTTTTTTTGGGGGTAATTCTGGGAATGAGCAACGTATAAAGCTTTCCTGAAATGTGTCACTTCAATACATTTTATGCTTCCACCACTTATGAAAATTCCAAGGTTAAATCAAAAGTTTTGCTAGAGAATTCCAAAAGAAGACGTGCGACTTTTCAGATAGGTTTTTGAGTTTTGGTTTTTTTTAAATGTTCGAAAAGTGCTCAAAAAATTTCTTTATAAAAATGGAAAATGCACACTGCTCAAATTATAACTTACTTATTTATTGTGGTTGGTTTTGCAGAGCTGGAAAGCATCAGAGATATTTTCCGTGATAGTCTGCTCCTTTTTGTGGTCACCAGCCGGTTTCGGGCGTTCGCCCATCATCAGGATGTTTTTGTTACACAGTATAATACATAGACTTGCACGCACTGATGGTATCAATTGTATTTGTTCTGTGCAAGTCTAGTTATTAGACTGTTTAAGAAAAACATCCTGATGGGCGAACGCCAGAAACGGACAACATGACCACAAAAAGACGCAGGCTATCACGGAAAATATATCTGAAACGTACACTTATATTTGAAAAACAATGTACTGAAAAAATTGACGATCTTAGGGGGGAAAAAGGATCCTGTTAGTTTGACTTACACTTAAAATGCCATTACAAAATTTTGCTATAGTGGTTAACACTCCAAATTAAATCAGTTCACAATGTTTTTGTCTGTCAGCAACGCAGCGAGCTGAGTGACAATAGTCCGATAATATTTTTTTGTGTCACCTTTCTTTTTACTTTTATTGTTTTAATATACAGTATTAATTTATAGTGTACATGCAACGCAATCAGTTCAACAAAGTAGCACACTTAAAGTAAAATGAATCTAAAATTATGCATACCAAATGTTTTGTTTAGGTTTTCAGACTAGAGATAGGCATTATTATTATTATTATTATTATTATTATTATTATTATTGAGTGCATCACCAACAGGGAAACAAGTAGAATTCCCATCATATTTATAATATATTATATATTGCAAGCCGAACTAAACGCTAATTATGTAAATTAAAGAAACTTTATCAATTAGAATTGCAACAATGGCAGATAGACAAGTCGTATGATTTGGTTCACAAAAGAATTTTTGTTATTTTTAGCTATTGCAAGCATCATTTTCATACCTCAATATGCTTGAAGCACTTCGCTAACAGATTTTTACATATCTCTAAGCGACGGCTGCGACATTAGGGGAAGCTGTAGCCACACTGTTGAAGCACTGCAATTTCAATTCATTAAACGGTGAATTATTAATTTCTATGTATTCAATGTTTGCTATAGCCAAATCTCTTATTGTTATTTTGGAATTATTACAAAAATTATAAATCATATGTTTATAATCTATACATATTTGTCTTTCGCCCAGCAATAAAAATTACTAGGTACTATTATTCATTATTCTAGTTTTATTAATGAATTTATTGCTTTTTAGAACTTAGTAAATTTTATTTTTGTGTTTAAAGTTAAAACAAATCAAATATTATGTAACATTTCTGTTATTAATAAAAACTTGACAAATATTTTTTTTCTAATTATTTTAATAAATATATATTTATTAACTTCAATCTAATATGCTCTTAAATCTTCTCTCTCCCTAGAGTGCGACATATGAAGCTGCAGAACAGCTTTTGCATAAAATTTGTGAACTTTGGGCATGGACGTTGATTCCACCCCACTGATTGCCTTTGGAAACGCTGTAATTCACACATGGAGAGCACGTTTCTCCATAAACGTCCCGATTATCTGATTTGTATGAACGAAACAGGGTTCATCTTGAAAAGAATAATTTCCTATTGATCAATTATCCAAAGGAATGCTTGCAAGAAGTCGTCCTACTGCTCGATACCTCTCCAGTAATAAGGCACTAATGCGAAGCGCAATCTTCTTCTGATTTCGAGCTCACCCGTACATCACAGACCGTTTGTAGTTAGTCGCAATCTTTGGAAGACATTAGATGGTTCCGTAGTTCTGGGAAGACCTATGAAACGGCTAAATCTAGCCATCATACAATCGGGTCGCCCACTGTTTTCATTTTGATCGGGACTTCCACTGACCCTTAATCGCTATAAACCACCATGGTTTGTTCATCTGCCCGGACGAGGTCTTCTCGATTTAGATCCATTCTTTTAGACTTAATTTAATTGATTAACAGAATTTTAACATCAAAGAAAAATTAATTAAATTTTTAAAACGTACTTAAAATTTAAAAGGTTTTTGAAGGGATAAAGACGAATTCCGGCTGATATATTTTATTTTTATCTCAAGAGTATTAGAAAGGAATGAAAGTAAACTAGTAATGCTTGTGTTTACTTTTGAACTTCGATATAAATTTATTCGAAAAATAAAATAAAATCTTAATTTTTTGGGGGGGAAAATGTTTGTTTATTTTTGTCCATGAGTTTATATACATAATATTATACATATATATATAAACGCATATACATGGTTATCAAATATAAAACTATTTATATTACAATCACTATTAATCCAATATTTAAACACCCGCAATAATTAAAGTTGAAGAATGAATTAAAGAAGAAGCAGGTGTAGGAGCCGCCATAGCAGCCGGCAATCAAGAAGAAAAAGGAATTAGAGCTTTCCTAGTAAACCCTGCCAAAACAGTTAAAGAAATAAGATAAAACTCCCAAAAATCCTACATACCTATATAAAAAATATAATGCTATCTACCAAGTAACGGTGACAAATGTAATTACATTTTAGTTTGTATATCATAATTCATCAGTATGTCTAATTAAGAAGTGGTTACATTGCCTCTCCTTGGGTGGCGAACATGCTATAAATACATAAACTGGCAATGGCAGTCCAGTATTCCATCATTTGAATGAGAATCAGAATGAGTTTGTTTCTTAAACCCATTCACAGATTACTCCACATAAAAGTCGATTACGCCTAAAGGCGAATCTACAGAATCTACTGACCCCCAGGGACAGGCTGTCAAATGAAGGTTGAAAAGTCTGTTTCAGCTAGAGGAGACCAAAATTATCTGGAAATATAGAGGCTAGGCCATGAGATTTGTGGCGAGTTGAGATAACTATTGATTTATATCAATGTTATTAGGTAATGTAAAATTGTAATGTAAAGAATAACACAAATAGTAAACCATACGCCATAAATCTTGTGCTCTTAAATAGAAATTAGATTTGATGTAAGAAAGAAAATATAAATAAAATTTTATATTGATTAGGGAAAATGAAGAATCTTGATAAACTTATTGCCAAAATAATTGAGAAAAATACTTAGAATTAATCTAATTAAATTTGAAGTAAAATGAGTTAAAAATGAGAAATGTTAGTTAGAAAGAGTGGTATTATTCTATTATTAATTTGAATGTAGGAATATGTAAGACACAAAATAAATGAATTCACGAAAAATGTGAATAATAATAAGACAATAAAATTCAACTTACTGCCAAAATAATTGGATAAACATTCTTGGAATCAATCCAATTAAATGTGAATTTTCAATGCGGCCAGTTAAAATGAGTGGTATTGTATTATTAATTTGATCCAATTACTATTACTTGTATTTTCCTAACAATATCTATGTAATATATTAATGAAAATCCAGTTAACAAATAATTGGAGTTTAAATTAATATAGCTTTAATTCGAATACATTAAATTCATTTCTGAATTAATAGTTTTAATAAATTGGTTATAATTTTTACTAAAATTGTCAATAACTAATAATTAATATAATCCTTCTTTAAATTTGGTTTATCTAACTACTAATTAGTTAACAAGGAACAAGGTAGTTTCATAGCCCCCATTTAAATATTTTTAAAAAACCTTTACCCAAGTAAATATCTGATTGCCAATTGTTTAACGGCTCCATTACCCACCAGTTTGTCCTCGACAAATACTATTCCAAGGAAGAAACTATGATCACAATTGAGAGGTACTATCTCTTACATCACGATGCCCACATGCCAGAGTGTTAATCCCATCCCTTAGGATAACCCTTTTAGTGTGAAAAGACTTAATTTCTTCATTTCAATAGAGTAGACATTATGCTCCGTTGATCTAATTGAGCGCACCGTCTTAACATTGATGTATTATTAAGTAACATTTTTTCGTAATCATCAAAGCAATCTCGGTAACAGACCAGAAATCTAGGTATCCCAAGCGGTCACGTGACTGCGCCAGCTCTCTTCTTTATACCCTACTAACACAAAAGAAACAGTTTTGACAGATTGGGAAGAAAGGTACTTAACTCTGTCAAGAAACGTTTCTATAAAAAACATATCCCAGTCGTTGGAAAGAATCCATGGTTTGACAAATTACGAACTACAAGAGAACGTGTAAGTCATTTCTACATAAAATTAATAGAGCTATCTAATAACTACTGAGACAAATTTTCTGAAATGAAAGATTTTCCACACATTGTTATGACTTGCAATAGACACCCATCATTCATATAACTAAACTTAATATGTCATGTTTAATTCCTTAATAAAGAAACTGTAAAGAAGCAGACTACCCATTTAATTACATGTGCATAATGAATCAGATAAACACATTATTTGAGAAATTATGGAATTCGTAAATGGGACATACATATATAAAGACATGAAATTATTTATTGAATAAAATGGGCGATGCTGATAATGCTAATTGATAGAGCAAAAAACAACTGATTATTATCCGTTATTGTAGCCTTCTTTTGTTTTTATTGTTTATAAGATTTACTCAATTATTAAAATAAAGTAGAAATATATTTTCAAAACGTGTACGGTTTTTAATGGAAATAAAAGGGCGGACATCATTACAGAATAACAGAAGAGTTCACTAATGACAGAATACCAGAACGCGAAGTATATTGAGAGAATCCCCGCCGTTTCTTAAAGCTGTACCAGACCTAGTTCGAAATGACATTGATCAAAAGGCAGTATTGTTAGCTAGAGTACCAAGAATTTCTAATCTTACAGTTGCTAAGCGAATAATGTTATCCGACATTATTTTGGTTTAAATACTCCAAAATATTCAAGCATTGATATAAAAAATTACTAATTGCGGAAACAGTTCCGTAGTTACCTCACTGAACATCGACTTAAACTTTGTAGAATGTTTGCGATTCACTGATCAGGCAGTAGTAGAGATTACAAGAAAGAATGTTTCAATAACACCCTAAATTCAAATTATTGTTATTTTCACAAAACGGTAAAGTTTAGTGGGGAAATATTAAACCGACCAATTTGTTGGGAACAGTTTATATTAGAGGGTATATAATAATAACAGGGGAATCTTCTCTTTTTACAGGAAAAACTGTTCCTTCTGTGATCCTGGATTCAACAGGACAGAGCAAAACTCAGTTTTGAAAGGTATGGCATATATTTAAGTAATTCATACATTATGAATCGTAGATGGAGGAAGTGATCAAATTCCTTTTAACCTCCATTGTACCTGATCTATCACCTCTTTTATTTACACTGGAAGTATAAAAAAGCATGGCAGCCACTAAAAATTGTTAATTTATATGATTTGATATAAAAATCTTTAAGACTGAATTGTTATCATTTAAAATTTAAGTTATTGATTATTTTGCTTATAGTTATAGTTGCTGTTTAAACGTTGAAATGAAGCTGTTTACTTTGCCAAATGAAGAAGACCTTATTCGCCTAACTTACAAGCTCTTCTTATATGGTGGCCTTACATATGATCATACATGGAAATCTCTTTTTTATATAATGAAGGCAATAATTGTAGTTTCAGGTGCTCTGTCTCACTACTGCTTGCCGGTAATCAAACTAATGTTTACCATATTTATTTTGTTGTGGTGGTTGATTCCGCAGAGCTGCAAAGCATCATACTAAAATCTTGGTATTTACTGATAATTAGTAAATACTGATTTTTAACTACTAAAATAACGACAAAAATATTGATTATAATGAAAATCACTATTCACAAACACAAAAGGTTTTCTTTTTTCATCTTCTTTTCTTCCACTTCTTCTAGATCGCATACGCAAAATATGTAGGCCTTCCCTGTAGGGAGTTATAGTCATATTCAGTGACCAACGGTATCTTGTAACTGGGGATACAATGCCCTCGCTTCCATCTGCTCACTTTTTCTGGTCCAATATTTCCTGTCCTGAGCTTTTCTTATCCAATTGACTCCTTCTTCCATCTTGATTCCATCTGACCACCTCTTTAATTATCTGCTCTTGTTCCGCTTCCTACGTAAAGGTGTCCATTCTGTTAAAATTTTGGCCTAGCTAAGTGATCAGCCCATTCCCACTTTAACTTTTTGGCAAATCCCGCTGCATCCCTCACTGAAGTTGCTGCTCTAATAGTCTCATTTCTGATTCTATCACTTCTTTTCACATTCAGCATACTTTGTTCAATGCTCCTTTGCCAAACTTCTATTTTTCTTTCCTGTGCTTTCGCGGGTGACCATGTCTGACATCCATATGTCAATGCAGGGAGAATGCGCGCATACAAGGGTAACATTAAGTTAGAGCATTAATTAAATTAGCATTCGGGTAAAGAAAACTAATTATTGCCAAGTCCATCGTTATTTTTTTACATAACAAAAACTAATAAAATCATGAAGTCTATAAATATAATTTTATTATATCTCGTTTGTTCGCGACCCCAAGATCGATATCTCAGGGCCCATCTGAGAAGCCCTAAATTAGATGATCCAGTTTGGATAATTAGAAATTCATTTTTAATTAGTAACAGATTTATAGACGTAACATAAATCTATAAAGTGAGATTTCTAACGTTTCTGTCTAATAAATGCGTTCATACACTATTCAATTGATAAGTTAATCTCTTGAAATTATATGATTTTTAAGATTTTATTGAATACTCTGAATCCGAAGTAAGTGAAATAAAATGAATAATGTGATATTTTATTATAATACAATCAATTAAATACGGACAACTACAGTGTTTATGCAAATTTCTTACTCTCGAGTGTGTATGTAAGTGGGCCTTAAACAAAAAAAGGCTAGCATGCAGCACCCTTTCAGGTGCTATGGGCGAGCCTCTCGCCTACAGCACTCCCATCAGGTTAAAATTCCTAAGTAATCTTAATACCCTGGAGAGCACTAGAGAGGCATGTTCCCCTCTTCCTGGTAGCTATGCAGGTTCTTGAATCTTCTCCGAATGGGAGCATCGCAGTCCGTTAGAAGATGTATTCGAGATTTCTCCATCTCCCCACGTCATGCTCCAAACCCAGCTTTGTCAGTCTCATCTAAGCTAACAATGGCCCGTGAGAAAACCCGTAAGAATGCGGAACTTATTCTTACTGAGGCAGATGCAAACTTCCGACCTCCCTGGGTTATAATTTCCCAAGTAGATCTTTGCCTGCCTCAGTCCTGGGAGGGCCTACCAGAGTTGAGAACTTCTTGTTTCCTCTCTGTTGTACATATTACATATAATTTATTTCCACCACTTTGTATCAAATGGTTTTTCACAAACATTAATTTTTCACTGCTCCTTAGAAAGTATTGTGTGGTAGGCTTCTTTCTAAATGCATCATCCCTTAAGGACAATTAAGAATTTTAATAAAAATATACAATTAATACCTACAGAACTTATCTTTTCAGACTTACTATAGTCATAATCTTCTAAGTTATTCCATCAATTAATGTGGGGCTTGTGCAAATGTGTATAATGCTTACAGTTGTAATAGATGCAAAACATTAATGATGAAGAGTTGATTGAATTGATAATAAAGCATATAATTGAACAACATCATCACTTAATGAAGTAATTATTATATAGTAAATCTGTAATAACGTTAATTGCCTATAAATTATTTTCAATTATTTTGAATCAGATGGAAACAATTACAATTGTTTTTCTTTTCTTCCTTTAGATTATTTGATATGTTTAAAATAATATATAGTCCATTTTTACTTGCTACGGCTGTCATTTCTGGTGGTTTGATCTCTACACTTCTTTATATTATAACAGTAAGTGATTAGCTATTTTATTTAAAAATTAATGATTAATAATTTCTTATAATTAGAAAATTGATTACGTTCTAGGATCCCAATAGTACAACTACATTGACTATACAAGCGGTGAGTATACTTGTCCCTGAAACTATGGTTATCGGTGGTTATTGTTGGGCTGGACAGCAAATGAAAGATAAGTTAAAATAAATCTTCAATAATTTTATATTTTTTATATCTTTATATATAAGTTCAAATGTTCATTACAGTGGGCAGCATTAAGGGATACTATTTAAGAGGTTCCTTGGTACAATCAAGCAATAAGTATTCAAAAATCACTTCTGAATATTTTAACTGGATGTACAAGGGATCAGCTTACAACGGCTGCTTGGCTGCAAGAATTTTCTATTAGAGATTTCAGCGAGGTAATCATTTTGAATAATAATAAATTTTTGCCTCGCTAATAATGTAGATGTACATAATTATAATAGCGCATCATGTTGTTCGCAATGGTTTTACAAACAGACAACAAACTACGACAAATCAAACCTACTAACAAACCCGTGCTGACCCAATTCGTGATACTTTCATGACGAGACTCGACAGTACTGACAAGATTGAGGATAGGACATACACGACTCACACACACTTATCTCATACTGGGACTGGACCAACCTACATGTACAGACTGTGACCAACCTAAGACAGTAAAACACCTTTTAATAGAATGCCCAAATTATTCCGTACCCAGGAAAATGCACAACATCAACGGACTTGAAGATCTTATCACCTCACCCTCCGCAATCATCAACTTCCTTCAAGAATCCGGCATCTACCCAGACGTTTAACTTCATATTACAGCCAATGCGATGTAATTTATAATGTGAATGTAATTTAACATATTACTTTATAGAATGTAATGAATGTAATGTCGTCGTCGCTAATAACCGCTGCAGTTGAAGCGACGCTAAATAAAAACAAAAAACAAAAAAAATGGTTTTGACGTAATATCATGCGCTTGCTACTAATATTTGACGATATAATAATTTTTGAAGTGTATTTTTCGATATATTTATTAATAGATCAAATAAAGTGGGAGTGTGAATAATACAGAGAAAATACAATCTTTATTGCAGCGTTCTATATATTTAGCAGTGGTTAGCCTCGGACACTAAGCAAAAGTAAATCTGGTATTCAGGAAATAGGGTAATATTACAAAAGCATACATACAAAATAAGCATAGATGTATAAACACTAATTTTCAGAAAATTAAGAAACAAAATAAAGCTCTTAATTATAAACATTAATTATTACATGCATTAATTCTTTTAGCACATGAGTTAGCATTTGTTCATCCAAGTGGCGGATAGCTCCGGACAAAATACATGAAATTAAGATATATATAAGAAAATCATTTTTGCTTTGCCTTGCAGAGATCGCAATGATAAAAAACGGTCGGTCAAATCGATATCGGTGCATGCTTCGAGGGCCCACCCCTCGCATAGGATCCAGTCTTCGTCGAAAACTTCCTCGCACACAATGCAAGTGGTGGTTTCTTCATCTGTGGGTTTTTGATAGGGTGCGGGAACATTTTCCCTTCTACTTTTTGTTCGAATGTTTTGGTCTGCCCTCAAAGAGGCTTCTCTTACACTTGGTCCCATAGTTTCAGGACCATGATAGTTCCTTTTGTTCAAGGTTTTCTTTGTATGCGGTAGATGTTAATATTTCACTTATCTGTGCCCTCCATTTCCGGATATTTATTTTCATGCATTTCATTTGTGGTTCTATTTGTGGTTTCTTCAGAATAAGTTGAAAATCTCCATTAGTGCTCCTTTGACATTTCATCGACGACTTGGAGATAACTTTTAGATTTTCACTAGCTGAATTTCCCACTTTGTCAACAAGCTGAAACTGTCTCTTTTTTTCTTGGCTTGTAGATAGCTGAGTAGTTTGGGTGCTGGATGAATCACTTGAAGTACGATGGTGGATATCACTACTTCAGTTCCAACTGATCTTGCTCTCGGTTATATTTTTTGGCTGGACTTGATCAGGTGAATTGAGATTCAACGCAATTGCAGCTGAATTTTTATTTCTATTTGAAGCCCGTTTATCTGCCATAGGATTTTAGATTTCAGTCACAAAAACAGTCGTTCCTTGCTAGCGTACCAGAAAACTTCCTGCAAAATCAAGGTTACTGAATACATTTGGGCTCATAGGGTAAATTGCCGTACTTGAGAAAACATTCAGTGCTAGTTCTAGACGACAGACCTTAGTGTACGCATTGCTCACAAGGCCAGCAACATTATATTCCCTTATACTTTTGCACAATATTTCTAGTTTCATAAAGAACAGCTCAACTTGAGTTTGATTGAAACAAATAGCTCTCATGAAAGTTGTAGATTCTGGTTTCCTTAGGACGAGTTCCGGATACCTGACTTAAAGCCATAATTATAAAAGTATTTACCTGAATCTTTTTTGTTTTATTAAAAGGATGTGGTAATTTTAATTCTTCGGCTAATTAGTAGGCCAATTTTAAAAATTCTTTTCTTGTTAGAGGCATTAACTGATTATCTAAATCCTTAATATGCTGTGCTAATTGATCCTCATATTCATCTGGTAATGTTCAATTGAATCTACCTAAATTAGCTTTCAAGTTTACTTGTAAGCGAGACTGATAGCATTTGCTCTATCATGTAATGTGCTTTTCGGTACAAAAAATAACGAATTATGATCTCTCTCACGGTCATTTCTCCACTTACCATTTTCTCTAGGGCCATCCCAAGAAACCATTTTCTGACAGTATCCCAAGAACATCTGTCTGTTTTATCCTTCCTTTAATTTTCGGCATATATTCAATCGTAGAACAAAAAAATAATGATTTAGAACTGTCCGAGGCTTCCTATCATTTTCTGTCCGAGGCTTCCCTCCAGCCCGGAGTTTAACGAGAAAATGATTACCAGTTCTTGGTTAATGTTATAGAATTAGTAAATTCGTAACTGTGTCTTAATAATTTACGTTATGTAAGATAAATATTAAAAAGCTTACCGTTTGGATGAGGTTGATAAAATAGAACAAGAAAACTAAAACACAGACTATGAACACTTAACCTTTCATCATAGTAACAGTCGATCGCTGAATTGTGTTTAACCTTCAGAATTAATTATGCAGATGGCAGGGGAACACATACGTACCTAAGTTGTGCTGAGCTCTGGTATCATTTGCGATAATTATCCGTGTCAGGGAATACCCACTTCTCCCTCATATAAGGTGAGCAAAAATTAGTAGCAAACAAGCTATTACCATAATTATTGTCCCTCCCAATCAAGAAAGATTGGTCTGGATGAAATGAAAGGAATCGGCTTATCAGCTTAGAAAGTTTGCTAAGGAATTATGGTGAATAGAGAGTAATAGGATCTAGCTGAATTAAGCCAGCGAGTAATGACGTGATATACAGAAATGGTAGCTATACTGCATTTTCCTCATAAATGCATTACAATGAAAAATTGATCCCTGGGTGTGGTAGATGCAGAATAGGTGGGTCGATATGGGCAAATATCAGGACTATGGTCCTGATAGATATAGTGCTGCCTTATAGTTCCGCAAGGAATTCTTTTTTTTTATCATTTAACTTAATATGGATAAAATTAAGAACTCAACTACACATAAGTTTTGATGGAGGTAATGGTAAACAGTTTAAAGGGAACTAACAATTTACTTTAATCACTTGCATCAAAACTTCATTTTCATAATAAAAAAACTGAATAATTAAAGAACTAAGCAGCTAAAAAAGATGTGATGCTGTATAATAGCTACGATGATAAGGCAAAAATTATAACAACTCCTTCTATAAAATTATTTTAACGTGGAATACGGGTAGTGAGCGGGCTCTGATGGGATTTATAGGGGTGCTGGGGTTGTTGAAAAACGTATTCTATGCATGTTGCAACTTCATATGACAGGTACCGTTGGATTTTTTTCATTGGACAGGACGTTTCGAGTTAATGAGACCATCTTCAGCTAGTATTTATATTTCGCTCTTTCATCTGTTTTTGAAAAAAGAAGCTGCTTTCAATTGTCGGCTAAGATTGTTCTGTAAGAACGGGTTTGCTTGCGTAGAAAGGTTTTTTTCTTTTTCTTTTTTAATAAAACATACATTTTTATGACATATTTTTGTGAGCCAATGAATTAAATAAAATTATAACATGACCTCGTTACTTCGAAATACTCTTGAACCCTTTTCATTGAATGAATGAATAAGTAAATTTTATAAAACAAGAATTGTTTCATTAAAATAAGCACCAATTTCTTTAAAAATTAAAATATCAATTTCTTATTAATAAAATATTTCTGTTAGAAGATAAAAGAAAAGTAATGGCTAAAAACAGACAATAAACATTGCATATTTTTATATAAAGTCATAATGAAAACAATTCAAAATTTCAATTAAAATTTAGGGAAAATAAAATTAATGAGTTAATTAATAATGAGAGTTAAAGATAATTAGATAATAAATCGTTCTAGGGATCTGTTAGGTCGCGGCTCCCTTTGAGGGATTAACTTTGCCTCGCCCTTTATTGCTTTTTATTTACTCTGTTGTGTTGTAACTCGTCTAATCCTGGCTATTTCTAAATTATTTCCTTTTTTTTCTCTTCATCGCCCGCCTATTTCCCACGCCTTCCCACCTTTACCCCTCTCTCTCTCTCTCTGTGGTGGGATGGCGGCGCCTTTTATCTCTCCTGTTCGCGCCTAACGTTTACCCCCCCACACTCCAGAACCCTTCCTTTCTATAAAACCTTTTTTCACTTTTCGTCTAGCTCTCGTCTGTGCAACTTGTACTTCCGCTTCTTTCTAAGCAGTCAGTCGTGAGCCTTTATATTGATTGATTCGCCGTATTCGCGCCTTTCGATAACGAATTAATATTCGTTATCTTCTTAAGACACAAGTCGCGTATTTCCTCGCCATCCTCTGGAGATCACTCACCTTCCGCGCCTGGGCTCTTCTAACACCATCAGCCGTTATCAACAACAGCGTCATCAGCTTCCACGGAGCACTCTCACTCCCTTCCTTTCACCTGAGATCCTTTCTTTCCCACACACCCACACAAATACACGTACACGCCACAGCTTCCTCGACCGTTCACCTATCGTCGCAGCTTCGCCGCTTGCGCATTCAGCTTCACCACTCTCCAGGTAAGTCGAAGCTTCTTCCTTTGCATCTCCTTTTTATTTTAATTTTATTTATTTTTATTTTTTTTGTATTTCACTTCTTGGCGTAGGTTCGCCCTCGCAGACGCCAAGAAGCTACCTTGGGTGTCTGCCGCGCAGACAGGATCATTCATTGTTCTAAAATGCTCAGAACCTCTTTGATTCTATTTTTAACAAGTGACTAACAAAATCAGTATTTTTTCTAATGAAAAGTGGTAGGTGTTTGAAAGAAATCCCAGTTCTTTAAACTATATAAATATTTGACCAGGTGAAACTTGAGGTTATGGAAGGTCAGTTTTAGATGTAAGCAGTGGCGGCCACTATTCGCGATTGCGCGACTGAACCCCCAGCTATTTGAAAAAAAAATTAAATAGAAAAGAACTAATTTTCATCATATTTTTATTTATTTCAATATTTCAATATCAAAAAAATATTTTCATTTTTGTATTAGTTACGTACGAACAACAGTAATTCGCAGTTAGCCTGATTATCAAAATAATCAAAATCAAATAAATTAATTGAATAATTTTGTTGTCAAAATCTGAGAATCAGACATAAAAGAATAGGAACGTATATCAGTGTAGGAGCTCCTTAAACTGTTCGTAAAATGAATGAATTGTATGTGTATCAGGAGATTTATAAAAACGTAGGAAGTTGGTGGTTCACAGTTGGGCGTCGCGCTGGAGAATTTAATTTATATATATATGTATATAAACAAAATTTCATTGTGTTAGTATAGAAAAGTGTATGTTTCATTAACTTTTTTAAAATAAGAGTGGGGGTTACAAGCGCGATGAACATTACTTACGATCTTACGAACGAACTTACCCGATCTTACCCGGAGTTAAAAAAATTGTTTTTGGCAAATGGTGTGTGTTCGTGTGTGTGTGTGAACAGCATAGCTCAAAAACAAAAAACCGTAGAAAGTTGAAACTTAATATTCCGTTTAGGTATCACCATCGGATCTGACCCTACGTTATCTGTCAAACTTCCTCAACCGGAAGTACCACTTTACTAGTTGTATTTTTTTTTACTTTTCTGCAATTTTCTCAAAAACGGCTCCGACGATTTTCGTCAAACTTGGCATATCAACTACATATACAAAGAGCTACAACTTTTATTTGAAACATTTCTCTGGAAAAATTCATTTAAGGACAGTTATGGGCGAGGGGTGGGGTTAGGTTTCAGCTAAAATGCTACTTCAATTTTTTTAGACAATTGTATCATCTAAATAATGTTAAGTTACAATTAAATATGTTGTTGAAATTCCGAGTTTGATAAAAATCGGATAACCGCAAGTGCGTTTACTTTACCACTTTACAAATGATTTTTTTACTTTTTCGCGATTTTCTCAAAAATTGCTCCGACGATTTTCTTGAAACTTCTTATATAAATTTAACATACAAAGATGTATAACTTTTATTTATAACTTTTGTCTGGTAAAATTCATGTAAGGGCACTTTTAGGGGAGGGGTGGGTTTATATTTTTCTCTAACGCACTCTCATAGTTCATTATACAATTCTATCATCCAAACAAAATTAATTAGAAATAAATAGATGGCCAAAATTCTGAGTTTCAAGAAAATAGTAAACCGGAATTGAACAGTTTTTTCAGTTTTCGACGAATTTCATTAAATTTGTCAATTATAAGTTTGAGAACTTCTGGTGATGTGATCTTCCTGTGTTTATAAAAATTTGTTGTTGGTATTGGTACTTAAAACATCACTAAGATATATGAAAGAATCGATGCTAACTCATTGTCATTTTCTTTGAACCAAAACATTTTATTTAGATAATACAAATTTCTGTTATGTTAAGCACTTAATTTTCGAACTCAAACGGTACAACGCTTTTTTTCATAGTTCTTCTCTGGCTGCACTTCTGCTGGGACAGATTTATTGTTAATTTAACATATTGTAGGGGAGCGATGCAAGTTTTTACCCGGCTCCTGGCTTACTTCATGATTCCTATCTAGCCAAGCTACTAATAATGATAGGAATGTATTTAAAAAAAAAATGTTGAACCCCCACATATCCAAGTCAGGAGCCGCCACTGGATGTAAGAGAGGTTCACGGCGGGGGAATCTACACAACTAATTTAAAAACATCTGATTTTTCTATAGCCTAGTGAAACCTCTCTTTTCTACATTTTCAGAGTTCATTATGGGTTAGTACACATTGATCATGAGCTATACTAGGTTAACCACAAGTTTCGCCTAGCCAACTTTACACGTAATCCTAATATGAAACAAAAAGAATTGAATTATATGAGCAAAACAACATTTGTTCTGATGATTCAGTTTTATTAACAAGTTTCCATCAGGAAACCACATTAATTACAATTAATTAAGTTTAAAATTGAAATGAAATAATTATTTTTTTATAATTACTTTATTTACACAAATTGTTATGTATAACAATTCATGTTCTGTTTGATTCAGCTACTTCTGGCTGCGTTTTCCTGCTTTATTTAATATGCTGAAAGCGATCCGCTAATTGCAAATAGACAAAAATTAAACAAGTATTGACACAGTTTATGGGAGCAGAAGGAAGAGTTTGTAACTTAATAGCTGGCGTTTTAAATAATAATTGTTAAACTTATAGATAGACTAATTAATTAGGTGTGCATCCACTTAAAATGCTATATTTAAGGTACAAATTTAAGTATAAATTAGCTCTTGAATTATTTATTGATCTGATTTAATGGGTAAACTAAAATTCAGTATTTCACAAGTTTTTGTGAACATTTAACACAATTAATATATAGTACATTGTTAACGTTTGTTTAAAAATGGCACCTTTATTTACGCTCCTTTACAGAAAATACCTTCCCAATCATTTACCAGTCTCAACCCCTGGTGACTTCTGTCTTCTTGAAAGATATGCAAAAATTAAAAGGAACCCACATGCAACTTAACAACAAATGTATCCTAACATATTCAATTCCTGTCATCCCTGATTGCAATTTCCTATGAAACAGAAATAAACAATCAAATCAATTTTCTAGACTTAACACTCATTAATGAAATCCTTTGTTTCTCACATCATCAAAAAATCTGTTGTGACTTTCTCTTACATTAATTAATACAATTTAACAAAATTTTCTTTGAAATTACAACATTCACGTTAAATTTCTAATTTATTATTCATTTTTATAGTTACCCTTTTCCTTCAGAACTTCTAATCGCCAATTTATATATAATTTGCCCTTTTTCAATTTAAAAATTAAAGAATTTTTTGCAAAAGTTTACCTAATTAGGGCTTAACTATTGCAACAATATGTCTAAAGAAGAAGACATATTACCTCATATTTTATAATAGTACATAATCTTGAAACATTCATTTCAAGTCATTATAGATTGATTATTTTTCCCCCCTTTAATGGCAGGCCACCATGAATTTACAATTTAACCCTATTATCCTCATTAGTAGAAAGAAACAGCTAAAATAGGCCAACAATATTTATTAATCAGTACCAAGAAAGGTGTGCGACTAACGACGTTAATATCGCATTAGTTACTTACAGGTTGTTAGAGACAACAGTAATCTAATTACATTTAAAGTAATTTTTAATCTAAATTAATAAATATTCCAAATTGAAGCCATAGGTAAGTTGTGGCATAATAGTAAATGCATTAACTAAGTGTAAATTGTTTAAAATCGTTTATATTTTTTAATATATGTATATGATGTAATAATGTTGACTCAATTTCGTTCGAATAGAAAGATAGATTTGACAAAATATCCAACGAATTCACTAACTTTTTCTCCAACTGGTCTATTTGTTTTAAGCAATTATAAACTCTTCAAAATGGTAATCTTAAAGAATATGTGTGATATTTTATCCGTCACAGCATGCATATTCCATTTGTTCCTGACTGGTTTCGGATTTTCATCCATCATCATTCCAAATTCACCCAGTTCGTGCAAATTTCACTACAATGTAATGTTTCTGTTACAACCAGACTTGTTGGTTTAGTGGTTGTAATGTGTGCGAGAGGTTATCATAAAGATACTATTAAATATAGTGTCTTTGTATAAGATAATATTAGAAAAAGTATCTTAGATAGTCTGAGACAGCTTTTTAAAGTTTTTAGTTTCCGGTCAAGCATGGGTGTTTAGTATTAATGCTTGTACTACCCTATTGTGATACGATAACAATCACCTTATTTTGGTAGCTACCTTCAAGATTTCAACGGATTCAGCTTCGAATCGCATGCATTGTAAGCCTCGTAGATTCTAGGAAACTTGAGGGCTCCATGTATTCAAATCGCTCCATGTATCCAGCCCAAAAATTCAAAGGTTCTTAGAATCACACATATACCCCTAAAAGGCATAATCTTCAACACTATGCAAAGCGAATTCGACACTCCAATCTCTCCCATCTATTGCTGAATCTCGAGCAAAACTTTTATATGAAGCGGAATTTCTTAACCGTTTAATCTCTAGCGGAGATACAGAAGGAAAAGCCAATTTTCTTTCCCTGATACCAATAAACCCTTTCTTCTAGACCCACTCCTTAAGTTCTAGGATAACATCTGCAACTACCCTCCAATGCTAAGTGGAAATGTGTATGACTGTGGATAATTTCATCCCAGCTGTGTGTGTGTGTGTGTGTTTGTGTACATACCAAGATATCACAAAACTAAAGTCGCTACCAGACTTTAAACTGCATAAAACTTCCCTGCAAATGGTATTTTTAGTTTTTCTTGATATTCTGTGAAATGGGTTTCTGTATTATTCTAAATGACTAGTGCTTAGTGGATTTTAGTTTATAGAATAGACAGAAATTTTATATGTGGCACATCTCCAATGACTTTGTTTTAATCTCGTGTACCAACTAGAATTGAATTTAGAAATACCCATTGCAAATAATGTTAACGATTGTGCGGCTTTATAGAACAGGTTTCTCGATTTTGGGAATGTTCTCATGAAAACCCGAAAAAGAGGTCCTTAATTAGAGCCTTTTTTGAAACATATTTTTTTTGCGAAAATTTATTTTAGTTGGCAGAAGAGCAAGGTGTCTGCCTTCACAAAATTCTTTTTACGGCTGCAGGATTTCCAGGATAATTGCCGACCTGCTCTCGGCCTAGTGTCAGCTAAATAGACACATGTTTGTTTTGGATCTAATAGCCAGGCAAGGACCGCTTTAATTGCCGTCATGATTCCTAGGAGATCCTAGTACATGTCCGAATAAAGGCCTGACTGCCCAGAATTCTGAGCCTCTGAGCCATTTTCATTGATGAGAGAACCACTGATGCTGATGAGCATTGTTGGAGTTACTAGATTGAATAGCAGCTGTGACATTGGAGCAGATGTATAACCTGAATTGGACCTGAATTGTATAACCGACAATAATATTACTTTAATATTAAACCCACAGAATGTTGATTACCTGAATAAACTATTTTACTTTATTAAATCTTTTATTAGACTTAGATTTATTTCCGATAATTTGGAGTAATTATACCGACTGTATAATGTTACTTTAATATTAAACCCACAGAATGTTGATTACCTGAATAAACTATTTTACTTTATTAAATCTTTTATTAGACTTAGATTTATTTCCGAAGAGTTATACTTTTCTGTCTGTTAAGCACGATTGTACTTAAGTTAAGTTTAGCCACATATTGAATTTTATTTTATTTTTAATATTAGTCTCCCAGGTATTCTTTTATTTTGTTTTTTGTTTAGTTTAATTCCAGTTTTCTTTACTTTTCACTTATTTGTTAGTTAGTTTAAAATAGATATATACCTATGTTTGTGACTTTAGTAATGTTCTTTAATTATATTTGTATGTATTATTATATTAATTATATTATATGGTAAACAAACTCTCTGTACTTTTTATTCTGTAAATAACACAGGTATAAAAAAAAAAAAAAAAAAAAAAATATCAGAAACTAGCGGGCAATAAAGGAACTAAAAAAGTAGTAAAAGTTTCTACTTTCAAGATAGTATTATCCACCAAAACTATAAAAGTTGCAGTAAATATTCAGTATTTCTCATCTATATTTTTCTCATAATTACACATAATTCTTAGTGCCCATGCATTAGATGGAAGAGAAATCCTGCCATTTCTATAGTTAAGCAATTCCGTAATGTCTTCGAAGAAAAGTCACACTATACACCATATTTTTCACAGCAGAATTTCTTTCATTAGAAACGGATTTTCTTTTTCTATTTGTTTATCTTCCAATTCATAAATTTTCCTCAAATTGGGACTGCTCCAACTTATTTTTTATATATAATTTTATTGGTAGAACTTTATAATATTTGCAAAACACTTTTGAAAGAAAGCTAATGCCTCAGATTCCATAGAAACCTCTTAAAATTATTATTAGTTGAAAAAAATTTTTTAATATTATTTTTATCAGATAGAGAACGAAGATGCTGTTGAAATTCGATAGTGAAGAAGAAGCACTCCACTCAATTTACAAGCAGCTTGTATACTCTGGTTTATTATATGACGAAACTTGGATCTCTGTATTTTACATATTTAAAGCTGTCGCGATATTTATTTTGGCTGCGGCACATTTCAGCTTAGCGGTAATGGATACTTTTTAAACTTATTTTTTTATATAATAACATAAGATTATAAAGTGTAGGGGATTAAATGAAAACTAAGAATTCTTTAACCAAAACGATTATTTATGTAGTTAATAAAATATCAATTTAAGGAACACACAGTACTTCATTTCACGGTACCGAAAGTGTTAAAGCCTACACTCTAACCACTCTCATTCGGGGGGGTCGGAATTGTCCTCGATCCCCTTTTAGTTAGCTCATCTCATAGTCTTTCACATACGTTGGCATTTTTCTGTCTCGTTCCATGCGCCTTCTCCTCCCTTCACTCTTCCGTCGTCTTCATTGTTCAATCCAGCGAGCGTTTCATTATCATGTTCTTTCTCTTCTTCTACTTCACCTTCTCCTACCTTTGGTCGCCATAGTTTCATATCATTCGCGCGGACTCCTCTAAATCACTCACAGCGTTCAAATCCATACCACGAACTGCGATTACCAACATCGGTCCTTTATAATGAGGTTATGTCTTAGTAGGTTCGGCCACTCGTATGTACTGCCACTCCGCCGATTGAACTTCAAATCCCGACTTTGATGAGCGTGCTTTGCAAATCAAATTGCTATTAGCGTCGAACGCCAACTTCATTTTCTTCTGTTCTGCTAACATTTTCTGTCGGCTTTCTCCTTGTCTTATTTCTGTCGTTCAAAATCTTGATTTACAAATTCTCCTAGACTTGTATCCATAGCCTTGGTTCGTAGCCATATGGAGATTTACCTGTAATCCTGTTCACACTGAATTAAGAGCTTGCTCGCACTCTGACTTACGGTTGTCCCAATCAGTTCCGTCTTCTCTCTCAATTAATGATTTGATCGTTGGCAACACGATTTTGATCACACTTTCCCCAATTCCTTTTACTCTTGGGCGTCTAACTGATATGACATTATGGTTTATTCCATGTCCTCGGCAGTAACCCTCAAATGTCTGACTAGTGAAAGCGGTATCTCGGTCGGTCACTACCATTTTTTTTTTTGAAGCGGAGGGGCCAACGCACTGCGACCTTGATCCGGTCTATTGTGCTATGCCCCCTGGGTGCCGCAGGCCTGCCCACAGCACCCGAACGGATGTCCAATTGAACATCCGTTCTACAGCACCTCCATCAGTCTGAGATCCCTAAGGAACCCCAGTATTCTGACGGGCTCTAGAGAGGGTATGTCCCCCTCCTCCTGGTAGCTGCCCAGGTTCCTGTACCTTCTCTGAGTGGCAGCCTCACAGTCTGTTAGGAGATGTAGTGGAGTTTCCACCAGCTCCCCACAGAATCTGCATGAGCTGTCACTTTCCAAACCCAGCTTCACCAGGTGTCCTCTAAGTCGGCAATGCCCCGTGAGGAAAGCCGTAAGAACGCGGAGCTTGATTTTGAGGTTACCTCTCTTCGCCCCCACTTTCTTTAGATGTTTTAACGTCGTTTGGGGCTTTCATTCTTTAATTGGATATAGCTTGGTGAATCTGGTTAGATTTTTCAGTGATGACCAACAAATGTTGTTTTTTTTTTTTGCTCCGTGGAAACGGTCCTAAATGATCCATATCCACCACACTAAACGGTCTTTCTCCTGGGGAAATAGGATAAAGTTCTCCTTTTTTCTTCTCAGCTGGAGTTTTATCAACTACTCGTATATTGAATTCAAGAGCTAATATGGCTCTTTACATATCTCCTCATGGATGGAAACCAGTAGTACCTTTTGTCATAATCTAGGCTCCGTCCCAGCCCGAAGTGACCCATCATATCATGGAACCTGGATAGCTAAAGTCTTCCTAAAGCTATTGGGAATCATGAGCAGCTCTTTCCTTTTCAACATTCTTATAGGGAATTCCATTAATCTTACATCATTCGTTTATTGCTTCTCCCCTGATGACCTCTCCTTCAATGGCTTCGCCATTATTGCAAGGGCCAGATAAAATCAAATGAGGGCCGGATCCGGCTAATCATTCCGGAATGTAGCTAATCATTCCAAACGGCTTGCTGGATAATTTGAAGTTCACTATTCATTAATCTCTGTGGTGTTGAAGTGTTCTCAACTTTGTTTTTTCCTAACATATAGCTAAGTTTAAAGTTGTCATTTGAAAATTTTATAACATTTCTTATTTTTATATGTCTTGATAAAGATAATATATCTGTCGAAACGTTGGCAAAAATTTAAGTTTTTTTTATTAAAAAAGAAGAAGATCGAATCCCAATAACCCTTATCCATCATATAAAAATGGTTGAGAAGAATCTTCCTTTTCTGTATAAAATTATCTCCATTAGTTGTATTAGCTACAATTAATTTATACGGATGAAATGTGATGAAATTATGTTCTACATCTTCATGTAATCTGCTCTTTTTTTTCAGGTGATATTAGAACCAGGGAAACATGAAAAATTGAAACTTATCGAGCTTTGTCATTTCACAGTACTTCAAACATTTGGTCTGCTTCTAGTTATATCATTTTTACTCAATTCTAAAAAATTCAAACTGTTCTGTAAGAATTTAAGTGAAGAGAAAAAATATGAAGAAATGATATCAGCATCAAAACAACAAGAAATCAAAATAAACGTTAACAATTTTCTTAAAAAATTCCATAAATATACAAGTACATTTCTTGTCTCTGCTGCAATATTAACAGTTTGTAGGCGACCAATTTTTGATCGTACATCTACAATGGCAACTATATTTGAAGGATGGCTTTGGTTTAAATTGGATACATGGGCAAAGTAAGCTAACTAGGTCCCCTGTAAAATCATACAAGGGGGCCCAATAATAAAAAAAAATGTTACAATTTGTAATTAAGGTTTTTTTTTTTCAATATTATTGAATACATATAATATATGTAAATATATATTTATTTTTTAAATAATTAGTATCGAAAACTGCCGTGACTTGCATCTCCCTAGTTACGCCACTGCCGTAAAAATACATAAATTTCAATTTCAACAAATTCTTTTGATAAAAAAAAATGAGCTTATTAAAGTATAGACTGTATAGTAGATTTGAAAATGGTACTTTTTGATCAATGCCATTAGTAAAAATTCTGATAAGCCAGAGAAAATAAAAATTATCAATCAATGGATTTGTGAATTATCAGCCTTTTATAATGATATTCCTGAAATGTATATTCTTGTAATTGATTATACAATCGACATGTCTGGAGATCCATCACAAAAGATGATGACGCGCCTTAAATTAAAAAAAAAATATATAAAAGAATTGTTACAATTAAGGCTGCCCAGCAAGCAGCTAAAATAGCACTAGCTGGGTCACATTATTAACATTAATTAAACGAACACATTATTATTAAAAGAAGCTTGTCGGAAATTACCGAATATGACTATTTCACTTCTCAATATGACACTTTGAATTGGGCATAACAACAAACAACGATTGATGAAATAATTATTTTTAAAAAACGGATTAATTAATGTTATTTATATAATAATTATGTAAAGACGTATTATTACTATTTGTTATCATAGATTTAAAAATTAATTTTTGTAGTTATTTTCTGGGGGTGCTGCAGTGTCGCAGCGCTTATGCACCAGCCGCCACTGGTTGTGGCAAACATATGTTAGCTTACAGTTTGTGATTTTGGAAACATTAGTTTCTTCTATCAAATCGTCCAGAAATAAAATCAAGTGTCTAATGTCTCATAGAAGTATCACAATAGTACTTTCTAATATTTTGCAAAAATAATAACTTCTAGAGTGTCAAAAGAATGATTCAACGCTAAGGGAACAAAAATTGTAATCTCTTTAATTAAATATAATATTCTTGTACTTTTATGTTTTAATATATGTGGCCTTTCTTTACAGATTTGCCGGAGTCACAATATTCCATTTAATGTTATCAGGGAACATAGTCGCCTTCGCATATTTTTCAACGCTAGCATTCGTGATGCACCTTAAATATTTAGGTGCACAATGTGAAATTCTTGTTGTATATATAAGAGAAACATTTGAAACAAATTGCGATGATGAACGAGATATCTCTGAACATCAAAGATCTGTTAATCGAGAACAGTTTATCAGTATGAGAATAACAAATATAATCGAACAACATCATCGATTGTTAAGGTAATCGATTTAAGTATCTTGTTCCTTTGTGTGTGTGTGTGTGTGTGTACGTTAGAATTAGAATAATGCAGGGGGGGACTAAGACCCAGGCACTGCAGCCTCCCATTGAGGCTTATTGTGCCAACCCCTCAAACCTAGTAGTGGAGGCCCCCCCTCCTCATGAGGTCCAAAACCTTCCCCACCAGTCCCTCCTGGAGCACTATTACCTGGTCTCAACGTGCCGAAGATTTCGTACCTCAGTCTGCCGATTGCAACGCAATCAAACAACAGGTGAGAGGCCGTTTCCTCCTCTTTCTGACACAGTCTGCACAAGGGCTCTACATCCACCAACCCCACCTTGTGTAGATGTTTTTTGAACCTGCCATGCCCAGTAAACAGGCCCGTTATCAGAGAAATCTGATACCTGCTTAGACCCAGGATGTATCTGGTCCTTCTTCACACAGCTCAGGCATGACCATTTTGCCGTGCTTCGCCCCAGTACTCAGCCTCCAGTATCGGTTATGTTCCCTCCGAGTCCAGTTTCTCAGAGCAGCTCTCACCATACTTTTGGCCACCCCTAGAGCAGGTTCCGGCCCAGGGAAGGGAGTATTCGCTCCCTCCCTGGCCAGTTGGTCGGCTATTTCATTTCCCATGATCCCCTTATGCCCCGGCACCCATACTAGCCGCACTTTGTTGTGCCGGGATAATGCCTCCAGGGAGTCTCTACACTCCCTGACCAAAGGGGAGGTGATTCTGAACGCCCGAAGAGCGTTCAGCACAGCCTGGCTATCCGAGAAGATGCATATCTCTCTATTTCTAGAGTCCATACGCAGGTTCTCCTCAGCACAGATATTTATTGCATAAACTTCAGTCTGGAACACTGTGGAGTAACCACCGAAAGGCCTCGCAATACGTACCTCCGGCTTGACCCCATAAATCCCGGCTCCAGTTCTGCAGGCCATTTTGGACCCATCCGTAAACCAGGATCCCCCAATCCGGCCCCGTTTCTCCCAGCTTTTAGCCCACTCCGACCGTGACGTTACTATCACTTGGAAGGGGAGCTCAAAGTGGAATGTTGGACAACTCACCTCCCCAGCCATCCTAAGGATAGGGCTAGGGGTCTACCTTCTGATGATGTCCAAGTGCTTGGCTAGGGAGCTTCTATGCTTCCATTGGCCATTGTTCATTAGTCTGTACGCACTGGCCCTCGCCTCCGCCTGTATCAAAAGATGAAGAGGAGGCAACCCCAGCAGAACCTCTAATGCAGTCGTTGGGGCACTACAAAACGCCCCCGAAATCAGCATACACGCCAGTCTCTGAACCCCAGAGAGGCTCTTCCTCGCGCCTTGCTGTTCCGTTTTCGGCCACCAAACTACTGCCCCGTAGGTCAGGACAGGTATGATAGTCCGTTTGTAGAGCCAGTGGGCCATTTTGGGGGAAAGTCCCCATGTTTTTCCACGAGCTCTGGTGACTCCACAGAGAGACTTTTTCGCCTTCTGTGTCACATACTGAAGATGTGCTCCCCAGATGAGTTTGGAGTCTAACATGATCCCCAAATATTTCACCTGACCACACACATCTAGAGTTCTTCCGAAGAAGCTCAGTGTGCTGAAACAGTCCACATCCCTTCTTCCGGTAAATGGAACCAAGGTGGTCTTGGAGGGGTTGACCATCAAGTCGACCCCTCCGCACCACCCGTCCACCACTCGCAGGGCCTCCTGTAGTAACTCACTAACAACAGTCTCATGTCTGCCCCTGACCACAACCACCACATCATCCGCATAGCCAAGGACAGAACCACCCCTGCGATCAAGCTCCACCGGAAGTTCGTCTACAACCATGTACCGCAAGAGAGGAGACAAAACTCCCCCTTCAGGGCATCCCCTTGTAGCCGTAGTTTCAAGCGTCTCCTCATAGAGGCTAGCTAAGATCTTTCTAGTTCTGAGCACGCTGCCAATCCACCCGGTAATGGTCCGATTCACCCCGTGCCTTTCCAAAGCTAGTGCGATTGAGCTGTAGGTCGTGTTGCTGAAGGCACCCTCAATGTCCAGAAACACTCCCCGCCACTTCCCCGCCGTATACTGCCGCCTCCAATTCTCCAATAAGAGAGTGGAGGGCCGTCTCGCAGGATTTACCCCTCTGGTAGGCATGCTGATTAGCATGCAGGGGCCGCAGTTGAAGAACCGTTCCCCTGATGTGCATATCCACCAGTTTCTCCAACACTCCAAATGAGGAAAGGCTGATCGGCCTAAAGTCCTTAGCCTGGGTATGAGTTCTCTTCCCAGAAGGGGGGTCCCTCGTCTTCCTGTCCATCTTCCATGGGCCTAGATATCATCCGGAACCTGACGAGATCCATCCCGAGGAAAACCTCGAGCCCGATCTCCTCAGTCTCTCCAGGGTCTGGTCAGCCACATCGAAGACCAGGTTTGCCCCTGAGTCCTCCACTCTTCTGCTGATGAGTCTCCAGTCCGCCGTCTCCAAGTCCTCATTTTGAATGCGGAGCTTGTCCAGACGACCGCTGGAGAAGCCTCCCTTAGGGAGCCAGATATCCATACGGATACCTTAGCCGACCTAAGTATATCTCTGGCGAGTCCAACCCTCAGCCTGCCCTCCCCAACTTGGAGAGTGGAGACCAACTGCTCCAGCCAGAGGCGCGTAGCCTCATTGTTGCAAACAACAACGAGTACGCCCCTGGACCAGTAGCACCCCCTAAACTGGGGCCTGCTCTCGCCCACTGTGCTGGCGACGATCTAGTCTGTATCCGCTCCGCCTGACTTTCTGCCTCAAGAGCGATCGCCATTCGGTGGGCGCTAAGGGCATTCCTAAAGGAACCCGAAGGAACCTCGTCAGGATCCCTTGCCCAATTGCTACCCCTTGTGGGAACGCCCGGCTCGGTGTTGGCGTGCTCACCTCCGATCTCACCCGCTTGGAAGTCCGCAGAGATGCAGGGGGAGCGGCAACCTGTGCCACCCTCCTCACATCCGGGCAGCCGAGGCCGCAGCCACGCCAGCTCTCACCGGTTGCATGGAAGAGGCCCTCCTCCGCTGCATCCTCTTCCACACACAATTGGGGATCCACTCCCTTCCCCCAGGAGCAGCCCTGCGCCTCGCTTCCTGTCTCCGCTGGGCTCCACTGGGCCTTTTGTGAGCGATCTTGATATCACCAATCCTAGATGACACTTCACCGAGAGGGTCCGCCGAAGAGGAGCCTGGACAACCAGATCCCCCAGCCACCACCCTCTCATGACTTCCTTCAACCGGGGCGGACTGATTGCCCCCCGTAGTTTCGGTCATCGCTGGTGTCCCTTCCCTAGAACCTAAGAACCTAGGGACTCACCACCTGCCGATGACAGAGAGCTGAGCTGTTTTTAAGTGGTTCGCTCATGTTGTTCCCACGAGTAATGAGGAGCTAAACGGTCGCCTGTGACAGAGCCTCTTACCACAGGAAGGCTACAATACAATGGGGTGTCGCCCGGTGCCCCAAGATGACCGCTACCGCACATACGTTTAAACACCCTGTACGCATCCAGCCTCGACGCGCATCACTTGTCGGCTTGGGTGGGGATACCTAAAAAGGGGCATGACAGGATACCAAGGAAGAGGGAGGAGGAAGATGGGAGACCGGAGGGGGTTTACTCGGCCCACCATATCCCCGTTCGCCACCTCCCACAGGAGGTGCCCGGACCACACCACGGGGAGGAGGGGTTGGCTTGTGGAATCAAAGCGGTCAGAGACGCACAAGGCACTCTAACCTTGTGTCCGTGTGTACATTAAGTAATCTCTTTTTTCTTTGATAATGGACTTTAACTGTGGCTGCCCAGCAAGGTAATAAGTAATAAGAAAAGAACTACAAAAGGTTTCCCAGTACAAAGCAAGGCTGCAACTTTGGCAAGAACGTATAGGACTTAAATATTGTCATCAAACGTTAAACAAAGAATGAGGAAAAATTAAGTCTCGCACATTATCACAACCATACGCGCAAGTTATAGAACGTATAACCACAACTATTATAGAAGAAGTTTGTTATAATTTGAACGAAACATCGGTTTACATGAAACCGCAGAAGCTCGATGACCTTGTGTTTTGCGCGTTAATGGCTGCGGAAACCTGAAAGATTACATCCAGATTCCATTGTTTTCCTTAGATCAAATAGACTGTTCCTGTCACTTTTATTTAAGACATATTTTGGGGAAATCCTAGCGGGATACGGACATTAAGCTTTCCTCTAAACTACCACTTAAATAAATTATGCGGAGTAGCCACCGGAAATAAATATACAATGTCTTTTAAGACATGATATATAGAATTTGAAAAAAAAAATCAAATTTATTGAATTGTTTGACCAGATTTGCGCGATTTCTTTCTGTTCTTAAAAGTTTTGAGATAAATAATTTTTAGGAATGTTCTGGGGAGCTGCAGTCTCCCCTCTAAATTGTCGTTTCTATTTACTACAAAATTTTAAGCTTGAAGGAAGTTTGTCAATTAGGAATTTGCAGTTTTGTGAGTGTTTCTTAAGGTGCGGCCTTACGCTCAGTGTGGTATGATCGGTGCACTGACGGGAACCCGGGAACACGAGAAAAGTAAATTGTTAGTATTTTTACTGACAAGGGCTCTTGTTTTTACCAGATTATTTTTTTTAAATTAAAATGTATTTTTTTGTTTAGTTTTGGCATAGTCTTTCCACCATGGATTTAAGCAATAAAATTTGAATGTATTGAAGAATTAGATACTTCCAACTAATCGTTTCTTCCTTACTTTTTAATAGTTGCAGCTCTGTACTTAATTTAATATCATTTTGTTAATTATCGATTTTGTATATAAAACTGTTTGTTAACTTGACTGGAAGCAGAAAATTTTTCTTTTTACATATTTCAATTATTTTTCAGTTTTCCAAGCTTTGATAATTATTATGTTTTTATATGATAATCTTTTTTTTTCTAGTTTATTTAGTTCATGCCAAGAATTATACAGCCTATATTTACTTGTAATGGGTTTTTCTTCAGGTTTATTTATTTGCACACTTATTTATATTGTAACAGTAAGTAATTTTATTAATAATTCATTAATATATAACGTTTTTCATTTATTGATTTTTATCAATTTTTAGGATCCAGACAGTACACCTATTTTGATCGTGCAATGTGCGTCATTACTAGGGGCAGAACTGACTCTAGTTTGCTCTTACTGTTGGGCAGGCCAACAAATGACTGATAAAGTATTGCATTACCTATTGCCATATTTTTAGCACATCTGTCTTACTACTGTATTACATGGTCTAGTTGCGCAGTTTTATTAGCGCCACTATTCATTTACTATTATAATCATCTGAAACCTTATTCTTATGAAAAATATCCAACGTAATTCCTGTTTCAGAGTACTTTATAGTTTTTTTTTATTAAAAAATAAGTCGCAATATTTCCTCTTAAAGAAGGGAAGATAAAATAAATTTATGTCAAATATCATCGAATTTTTTCATAAGAGTTTTTGATTTGAAGTTCTGTGGAGCTTTGACTAAAAAAAATCTTGGGTTGCCCCTTAGTTGACCACATAGAAAGGGACTTGTTCTCCCCCTTTTCTGTTCTCACATTTATTTATTTTGTAGGACGCGTTAAGCTCATTATTAAACCATTGCTTACATCTATAACCCTCCACAGACACTACAGTTAATTGCTCAAAGCGCTTGCTCTCAACAAGCGTAATACAAAATATTCAGATTGGTTATTTTTCACTATTATGGCTTACACTAACTGGACCGATGATTTTTCTATAGACTTTCCTTTCATGCCATTTGGATTTTCTCTTCGTTCTTGGAGATCTGTTTTTCTTTTTCTTTTGAAGAGATTCTTTTCTCTTGAAGAGATTTTCTTTTGGAGATCTTTTGTCAGATGTATTTTGAGCATTGGGCGAAAAAGATTTGATGCAGCAAGATCTTCATTTTTCTCGAATACAATTTGTTTTTACACTGGCTAATTATTGCTGGAGTTTCTAATAGAAACAAAAATTGTTAGTTAAAAAACTTACCATTTGCTCAAAATTAACCTGACTTATAATTCATTCCGTTTCGTTCTCATGGAGAGTGCTCCTTCAACAGAATACAGTCACCGTTTAGTTCACTTCCAGTCTCATCGTCTCTCCAGTGTTAACCAGATCAAAAAGGCATTCTTGATGAAATCGAATGAACTTCCGCTAATAGTGCCATCAAATAAGGTTTCATTTGATTGCATCTCACATCCAGTTTATAAACTATTATATTTTATAGCACAGTTAGTAAATATTATATTATTTAAATCTTAAATGTTATGAGTTTTGTTGAGAAATTTGAGTTCGTTCAAAAAAATAAATAATTCTAGAATTCGATTCTACACTATAGTTCTACATTATACATTACAGTGGGCAGAGATAAGGGATACTATTTACGACGTTCCTTGGTACAATCAATCAATAAGTATTCAAAAATCACTTCTGAATATTTTAACTGCTTGTACAAGAGATCAAATTCTAAAGGGTGGTGGCCTACAAGAATTCACCATGAAAGGTTTCAGCGAGGTAATATTACACATTTATCCAATGTTCTTGCTATTGATCTTAATTTAAAAATAAGACCTAGTACATTTCATCATACTCAGTGGTGGATCGTACTTAGTTTGTAGCATGCACCAAAAAAATTAATTATATTTTTTTTATCATGAAACCAACTTAACATTATGCGCTCTTGAAATAGTGCATTTAATATAATTAAAACATCATCAATATCATTATCAAGAATCATTTAAGGAAAGCTAAACATCAGCAATAACAATGACATCGGCAAAAAGAATGAGTGTAGTTTGTAGTATCTCCGAACTCTAGATTCGACAGTAAAGCTCAAAATGACAGAGTCGTAGTATTTTAACCGCTGAAGCATGCATATTTCTAATATTCTTGCCTAGTTTTGGATTTTCATCCATCGTCAGTGTAAGTTATCAAGTTCGGTAGAGAGTTTACTTCATCAGAAATTTGTTGCCTCTCCACAAATGTTTGGTGTATTACATAGGTCAGAATATTGTTGAGAAATAACATCACAAATGTTTGGTGTATTACATAGGTCAGAATATTGTTGAGAAATAACATCAAAAGGTTTTAATCTCCTTCATGGATCTTAGATCACTATCAAGTTGATACAATAGATATATTCTATATTTATTAACATTAGAAGGCATTAGCTCAGTGGTAGCGCGCTGGATTAGCAAAGCGGAGTTCCCGGGTTCGAATCCAGCAGCTGCCTAGATCTTTCAGGTAGCAGTGCATATCCCCTTAAAAAAAAAAAAAATTAACCCTAATTAACCCAGACCATACCAACTGCTTCTATGAAGGCTATGTTGCGGCTTTCCCGTTCTCTGTACATGTAAGCCCAATCTGTCCCAATCTGACAATGAAAGCCTGTTTTAGAATTATTGGCAAGAAAAGCGTTAAGGTTTTTCTCGACATTGTGTCTATAAAAGTGATAAAAGTGCCTATTACAAATTGTCTTTCTAACACAATATTAAACATATGTTTTAATTCTGTCAGTATCAGGTTACGTTCTATGGAAGACTACTTAGCGCTCACTCCCTCTGGCGTGATACTTGTAATTAACTAAGAGGGATATTAATTAACAATACAGACAGTTCTATAGTGGAAGGTCTAGTTGTTGTCTACATTTAGATCACTTGATTATACGAGTTGGTCAATGGACCACTATTTCCTGCTGAACTTTATGCGATGGGAATTCACTTTGTATTAGCCAACAGTTAACAACCATATAAACTATAATGCATCAAATACAAGTTGGTCCAATGCAACGATATTGATTTAACTTATGTTAAATTGCTTTGACTGATAAGCCGCTGCTAACCACAATATCCCTACATACGTTTTCTTTAATTTTTGCCTTACCAAGTACCACTTCTCCGCTGCGTCCTGTAAGTTATCCCTAGCAACTTCTATCTGGAACGTTATTGACCAATGCCACCTAGAGAATTTACGCTTTGATGCCAAAATTTTGCTTCATATCACGGCTCTTTACCACTGAATTTCCTGAATTTTCGTGTAAGTTCGGCATGACACAGTACTCCTCATAATTATTATTGGCACGTCTATCAACTTTTCACTATGCGTCAAAAACTTCTTTGCGATGCCCTTGGCTTGAAATTTCGTTGCTTCTATAGAGAAGTGTCCATTTCTTCTTCTGTGTCATTAATCTTCCCCCTTAACTAAGCTTCCTTAGTACTGTTCTACATAAACTTACGACATTTCGCATCATATCCTCTTTGATTTCTCTGTATCTGAAACAATACACTTCTCTAAGCTCGTACTCTTGTCATCTGCTAGGAATCCTTCCTAATCCTTAAGTTTTCTTCTGTCACCCTTTGTATTAAAAGCAATTCTGTTCAGAAACTTAATAGTCTGAAACAATATTCAGTAGGGTTTTTATGAAGCCAATCTGTATCTCAGAGAATTTAATCCATTATGCAAATGTATAATTGCCCAGTTTAGAACTTGGAAGAGGCCTTAATACCCAATATATATTTTTGGATACTTGAATATTGTTGAGATTAAAAATATATAATTAAGTAACGTCTAGGAAAGGTTAACTTTGTCATAACTACTTATGTAACTATTAAATTACTGATTATAAGTAATAAATTCAGAACATTACTGACATTTTTACTTAATTTTAGCTTAATTGAGGTTACATAAGGTAAAAATTAATAAACGAATAGGGAGAAATAATGTCCCTTTCAAATGTAAAAGAGATCATCAGATTGATCAAAGTGAAAATGATTTGGATGATCGTAATATAGAAAAAAAGATAACATAGAAAGACGTAACGTTTAATAGTTAGGTCTGCCCTAAATTAACAAAATGATCGTAATTACACATTGCTGTGAACTTCTGAAATAAATATACAATTCGGCAGCAAATGTTAGTGAAAATTTAAAAAATTATAGAACTATGAACGTTTAACTTCCACTGCCTATTAAAGACTGAAAGAAAAAATGTAATAAAGCTAATGAATGTCTTGACGATTGATTGTTAACCTTAGTCAGACGATGGACGAAAATCCGAAACCGGTCAGATCGAAAACAGTGAAGCATGATGCAATATTCAAAAGCTGCAAAATATGCAAGAAAGCCTTTGCGTTTTTGAAATCAAAGGATTTGGATTATAGTATATGTATTGGATGATAGATTGAGTATTGGATGATAGATAGTGTATTGGATGATAGATTGTGTATTGGATGATAGATTGTGTATTGGATTATAGTATGTGTATTGGATGATAGATTGAGTATTGGATGATAGATAGTGTATTGGATGATAGATTGTGTATTGGATGATAGATTGTGTATTGGATGCTAGATTGTGTATTGGATTATGTAGTTTATGTGGTATGTAGATTGAGTATTGGATGATAGATAGTGTATTGGATGATAGATTGTGTATTGGATGATAGATTGTGTATGTATTTGTAATTGAAAAGATTTTCAGGAAAAAGTCAGAATTGCTTTATAATACACTGCTCCACAAAAAAATGGCGCCCAAAAAAACCTTTTTTTTCTGTTATAATCTTAATTTGGGGCACGATTACTTTTTTTTATTACTTCCAAAAACTCTCAGGGACCAATTAATCCAATCAATGTCCAAAGTTTCATGTAAACACAGACGCAATTCCTCGTTTAATCCCCTTTATTTTCATTATTTTGTAAACAACATGAAGCTTAACTTAAGGGTAAACAAATTTATTGACCTCGACAAATGTGTGTTCGATTTCTTTCAAGGTGAACGCACTGTAAATTCACAGAAAAAAATGGTAATTACTGCAGACCAAGTGGCCCGTGTTATTGCTTTAGTTGAGGATGGACGGAGTCAGGGGTTTGCAGCACGGAAGCTACGGTTGCGTGAAACCACCGTCCGTAAGGCTATGCAGCGTTACCGGGTGGCAGATAATTGCCCTTGCATACAAGTATCTGGTCGACCGAGAAGCAAAGAAGCACTCGACGACCTATTTATTAGAATTCATAGTGAAAGAAATCGCGCATCAAGTGCTTATGAAACCGCTCATACAATGCTTACTTTCGTGGAATTCCAGTCAGTGAAGAAACTGTACGAACAAGGCTGACCGAACTGAATTTACAGCATAGGAGGAAAGCCACAGCACCATTGCTCAGAATAGAGTTCGCTAGGGAACACCGCAGCTGGACTGAGAACAATTGGAGAAATATACTTTTTCCAGACCAATTTAATTTCGCTCTCTATGCACCAGTTAGAAGGCAGCGAGTTTACCTAAGGACTGAGGAGCGCTACGCCCTGTTTAATACTTATGGAAAACTACAATTCGGAGATAGTTCAGTGAGAGGGTGGGGTGGCATCTTATGGAGGCAAAGACTGAGCTCCACGCGTTCAACAGGACATACTTGTATACAGATTTATAGTCACTCAGTATGTGATCACCTATGCGCCATTTATTAGGGGCCATTTTATTTTTATGCACGATAATGCCCGATCACACACTGCCGCCAATGCTGTTCAATATCTCCAGGATACTGACATTCGTATTCTGAGATCGCCAGCATCCAACCCGGATTTGAATCCAATTGAGCATCTTTGGGATGAGCTAGGTAGGCGATTAAGGAGGAGAATTTATCCTCCGAGGAACTTACGAGGAAACAACGTACAAACGTGCTCAGATGGAAAAATGGGAGGAAATAATGCAAGATTTGTGAGCAATAAGGGGTATGCCGAAGAGATTGCGTGCAGTTATTCGAGTAAGAGGAGGTAATAGGCGTTAATAAAACCGTAAGAAATAGATTTTTTTTTTAACTCAGTTTTTGCTGATGAGTAAATTAAACTAAAAGTTTCTATTTCTTTCAGATCATTTTTGTTTCCATTTAAGCCCTCCCAAATCTCTACACTTTTAATATTTGCAAACTGGCATTTTGTAGAGTAGAGAACCTACAGAGAAAAAAAATTAACGCACTTCTCAAAGACCGCCACTTTTTTTATGGAGCAGTATATAAATAACAATTTATTAAAAAAATAAAATATCGATTTCTTATTGATAACTAATTTGTATGAGAAGACAAAAGAAAAGTAATGACTAATGACAGAAGATTGCATATTTTTAGATAAAGAGTGGAAAAAATGCAAATTTTCAATTATAATTTAAGGAAAATAAAGATAATGAGGTAATTAGTAATACGAATAAAAGATAACGACATAATAATTTAGTCTCATTGCCTCCAGTAATCATACTAAGGATCATTAATCGTTCCCCAGTACTTTGAAACTCTTCGAGGCTACTCTTAATATACGTAATAATCTATGCGCCATTTATTAGTGAGAATTTTATTTTTATGCACGATAATGCCCGTTCACACACTGCCGCCTCTATGATCAATATCTCCTGAATACTGGCATTCTTTTCTGGCTAGCACGCAGCACGGGTTCAAAATCCAATTGAGCATCTCTGGGATGAGCAAGGTAGGCGATTAAGGAGGAGAAATAATCCTCATAGGAGCTTATGAGAGTTACAAGGTGCTCAGAGAGAAACAAAGGAGGAAATAATGCAAAAATTGTGAGCAATTTAATAAGGATGCCGAGTAGGTTGGATGCAGATATTCGGATTATTGGACGCGTCATTACAATTTTTAATCTTAAAACAAAAGACCGGAACAAATAATTATTTTTTAAACTCAGTTTTTACTGATAATTATGTTAAATTTTTATTTCTTTTAGAACATTTTTGTTTTCATCTCAATCCTCCCACATCTTTACGCTTCTTATATTTGCTAGTTAAAATTACTAAAAAAGATACTGAGAAAAGGAATAAACGCATTTTTCAAAGTGCGCCACTTTTTTTGTGGAGCAGTATATAAAGAATTTCTTTACAAATTAAAATATCCATTTCTTATCCATAACTAATTTCTACGAGAAGATAAAAGAAAAGTAATGACTAATGACGGAAGAGATGCAGTCCTTGCCTCCTGAAATCATACTAAGGATCATTAATCGTTCCCCAATACTCTGAATTTTTTCGTGTCTATTCGTGACTGTAGGAAAAAGAAAATCCGTATTTTATTGATATGGACAAGTGGTAGATGCTTGAAAGAAAACCTAGTTTTCTAACATATATGTAAATGTAATCGCATTTTAAAACAGAATGGATAGAAGTAGGTGAGCAAAATAACATTTCTTCTGGCGATTCAGTTTCATTGACAATATTTCATCAGGAAAAAACTTTAATTACAATTAATAAGTTTAAATTTAAAATGAAATAATCAATTTTTATAATTACTCTATTTACACAAATTGTCAAGTATAAATCATGTTCTGTTTGATTCAGCTACTTCAGGCTGCATTTTCCTGCTTTAATATGCTGAAAGCGGTCCGCTAATTTCAAGTAGATAAAATTAAACTAGTGTTGGCACAGTTTGTGGAAGCAGAAGGAAGAGATTGTAACTTAATAGCTTGCGCTTCAAATAATAATTGTTAATCTTATAGAGTAATTAATTAGTTGTGCACCCACTTAAAATGCTATATTAAAAGTACATGTGCATGTAGTAATTAGAACTTGAATTATTTATTGATCTGATTTAATAGATAATATAAAATTAATTATATGATAAGTTTTGTGTAAAAGAAACATTTAGTAACAATTATATACATATGCAGTACATTGTTTTGTATGCAATAAATTGGCACCTTTGTTTACGCTCCTTTGCAGAAAATACCTTCCCAAGCATTTACCAGTCGTCCCAACACCTCATCACTTCTGGCTTCTTGGATTATATTCCTTACATGACATGGAACCCCACATGCAACTTACAACAAATGATGAACATAGATAAATTTTTTCATGGAATGTCAAGTATTACTTTTGACTAATATTCCCAAAAAGTACATCAAATGGATCTTCAATATATTAAATTCCTTTCATCCCTGATTACAATTTACTAATGAAACAGAAATAAACAATCTAAATCATTTTCCTGTACTTAACAATCATCAGACAAGGATTTCCTTCTCTCATAATCAATTGGTATATGAAATCCATTGGTTTTCACAGATTCTTATATTTCTTCTTACACCACTCTTACACCGAAAAAAATCTGATGTAAAATACTCCCAAGATTATATCTTAACATCAGGATTATATATTTAACTGACAGACCACAAAATGTCTCTAAAGTCATTCTTTGTTTTTGCCTGCTAATATTAAAGGATTCCATGTAAATTGCTATTTCAATTCATTGTTTGGTTCACCACCCACAAAAACACACACATATACGAGTATATATATATATAAAATACTGAGTAGATTTATTTTGTTAGTTTTGTGAGCAGTTAGTTTTCAGTATTAACTATATATATATATAAAATACAGTTTTATATATATATATAACTGTAACTATATATATATAGTTAATAGCAATTATGTTAGTGCAACTAATTAAATATTTCAAGTGTGCAGTAAATCTGTCAGTTCTAGACTGGTATTAAGAGACATTCATGTGAGTGTTTCACACGAGATTTTTTTTTTTTTTTATCTGTTCCACTAGCACTTTTGTCTTGGCAAATAATGATTCGGATATTTGAAGATGGAATTTTGAGGCCTCTTCTTTCACCACCATTTTATCCAATGTAATATTTGACCGTGTTGATAAAATTTTTGGGTCCCAGTATTTTGTTTAAATTTCAAATCTGATTAATATATGTTAATTATATTTGTGAGAATCGCAGTAATCGTGAGTAATATGATTGATTTACACCATAATTTTGTTTTATTCCTTTCTGGAATGACTAAAATTATTTCATTGTATTCTACTGTATATTATTTCTAATTCATTATTCATTTTTATAGTTACCCTTCAGAACTTCTAAATGCCAATTAATTTATAATTTGTTCTCTTTCAATCTAAAAATTAAATAAACAATTTTTTTGCAAAAGTTTACCTAATTAGGACTTAATGATTGGAACAATATATCAATTAAAGAAGAATATTTTATAGTACATATTACCTCATATTTTATAATAGTACATAATCTTAAAACATTCATTTGAAGTCATTATAGATTGATTATTTTTTCCCCCTTTAATGGCATGCCACCATGAATTTACAATTTAACCCTATTATCCTCATTAGTAGAAAGAAACAGAAAAATAGGCCAACAATATTTATTAATCAGTACCAAGAAAGGTGTGCGACAAACGAGGTTATATAGCATTAGTTACTTACAGGTTGTTAGAGACAACAGTAATCTAATTAGGTTTAAAATCATTTTTAATCTAAATCAATGAATATTCCAAATTGAAGCCATAGGTAAGTTGTGGTATAATAGTAAATGTATTCACTAAGTGTAAATTGTTTAAATTCGTTTATATTTAATGTATGTATATGATGTAATAATGTTGACTCAATTTTTCTCGGGCAGAAAGACAGATTTGACAAAATATTCAACAAATTCACTAACTTTTTCTCCAAATGGTCTATTTGTTTTAAGCAATTATAAATTCTTCAAAAATTCTAAATTATGCGGATAGTAATCTTAACGATTATAGACTGAGATAGCTTTTTAAAGTTTTTAGTTTCCGGTGCATTTAGTATTGTTATCACTATCCTATTGTGTGTGATACGATAACAATCACCTGATTCTGACACGGACCTTCAAGATTGAACGGCTTCGAATTGTATGCCCTAGCAGATTCTAGGAAACTTGACGCTTAGCTTCGCGTATCTTGTCCTTGGCGCTTAATCTTCTGCCCCAGAATTTAAAGCTTCCTTGAACCATACATATACCCCTTAAGGGCATATTCTTCAATATTATGCAAAACGGATTCGTTGCTCCAATCTCGCCCTTCTATTATTGAATCTCGTGCAAAAATTTTATGAGGAGCTGAATTTTGGTCACAGTTTCATCTCAAGGGGATATCTAGAAGAGAAGGCCAGTGTTGGGGAATTTCCACTCGCTGATGCAAATACACCTTTTTTTTGTAGAGCCTTCAGCGATTAATCAATAAGGAGTGATAGAATTGAAAGAAAAGTTGGAATACAGTGGCCGAGCTAAGAGCGAAGATGATGATAGCTTCTAACGATCGTTTGGAATTGGAATAGTAGAAAACTGATCTATGGTACATCTGCAACGACTTTGTTTTAATCTCGTTTACCAACTAGAACTGAATTTACAAAAAAAAAAAACATTGTACATCATATTATGGATTGTGCGCCTTTATAGAACAGGTTTATCAATTTTTGGAATTTACTTATCAACACAAAAAAATAAAATAAAAATCCTGAAATATGAGACTTTTTTGAAAATTTTTTTGTTGAAAAAATTTATTTTGGTTAGTTGAAGAGTAGGGGCGTTCGTCTGCCTTCACAAATGGTACATGTTACGGCCGCAGGATTTCCAGAACCAAGGTCTATTTGTTCTCGGGCCAAGTGTCAGCTAAAGAGACACATGTTTTGTTTTGGATTAGTAGCCAGGCGGAGATTGCTTTAATTGCTGTCCATGAGTCGGAGGTGATCCTAGTACGCGGGAGAATAAAGACCTGACTACCCTGAATTCTGAGCCATTTTCACTAATGAGACAAGACACGCTGTTGAGCAATGTTAGAATTACAAGATTGAATAGCAGTTCTAATTTAGAGCAGTTACCTCAGTAGATTGCCTGGGGTTGCAGAGTCTGGATTCATGGAACTATGACTCTAAGGTGAAATTGTAGGCTTCCTTCTGTATTAAAATGTCAAAGTAATATAGCTACTAGTGGTAATAAAGGAACTAATCAAATAGTCAAAACTTACACATTTAAGATAATATTAGCCATCAAACTATTATAATTGCAGTGAGTGTTCAGTATATCACATCTGATATTTTTCTTTTAATTACACATAATTCTTAGCGCCTATGCATTGGATAGAAGAGAAATCTTGCTATTTTTATAGTTAAGGTTCCAGACAGATACGATCTACGCCACTCAGTTTCCATTGATGTAAAATCACACACTACGCAATATTTCTTGCATTATAAACGAATTTTCTTTTTGTACTATGTTTATCTTCCAATTAACGAATTTTCTTTAAAATTCTAAAATTTCCACTTTTTTTTAAATAATTTTATTGGCAGAACCTTATAATATTTGTAAAACACTTCAGAAAGAAAGCCAACGCCCCAAATTCCATAGAAACCACTTAAAATTATTATTAATTGGACAGCAATTCTTTTTAATACTATTTTTATCAAATAGAAAACGAAGATGCTGTTAAAATTCGACAATGAAGAAGAAGCACTCCACTCAATTTACAAGCTGTTTATATACTTGGGCTTAGTATATGACAAAACTTGGACCTCTGTATTTTACATATTTAAAGCCGTGGCGATATTTTTA